>SNQJ01S0004439.1:88099-122952 GCA_010110895.2 Picea sitchensis | reverse complement strand
CTCTCTTGATATTGGAGGATTGTATCTTCCTCCTCAAGGTTTATCCCTCCCTTTACATTTGGAAGTTGTAGCTACCTTTGGAAGTCGTTACTTCCCTTGAACAATAGCTATTGATTATTTCTCATATATTGTGCATGGTGTACTGTGGTGTATTGGTGTAACTCTTATACTATTGTTCATTTCTCATTGGATATAATTTAATGGTTTAAGTATAAGTTGAAAAAGGTTTTAAATTTTACTTGATATTGATTCACCACCCTCTCAGTATCAACAATATGGTCTTCTACTTTTGTTTGAGTTCTTGGATTGTTGCATTGATCCTTTCCTCTTCCTTGTCCCAGCGTTGGATCTACGGATCCTCCTCCAGCCTTGTCCAAAGTTGTGTTGCTTTATCAAACAATTTTTATGCTATGCTAACCTATTGCTCTATCTCCTGCAGCTGCATCATTGTTTACTGCTTCCTTTTCTCCTTTACTATCAGTGGACTTGTTGGTGTGAATTGTTCTCGGAGACCCTAGATCTCCTTCTGATATAGATCAATTGCTTGTGCAATATGGTAGATCTTTTCTGCGGCTGGGAGTTTGTTTCCTTGCGCAGTTCTTGGAAGTTTCCCAAAAATTTCTCCCACTCTTCATTCCAGTTCATTCCTGTGTTCTTTCTCCTCCTGAGTTTCGGATTTGGCCTACTCACAATCTTTTTCCAATGCTTCCCACTTTTTTGTTGCTTGTTATAGCTCGACTAAGTTTTTATGTGCCCGAGACTGCATCTCGTGGTCGACACTAACCTGCAAATTGTACAGTTCCATTGATGGAAATCGTGTCAAGACCAATTGGATGTGGTCCAAATCCTTTAGTGGTGTTTGTCCCACAATTTCGTCCATTCACAGCGTGTTAGGTTTTATGTAGACCGTTTCATGGGTGTGTGGCATTGGAAGGAATAGGTCTCATTCTTCTACCTCCACTCTTTCGTTGGTCTATGTTGTCAATGGATCTATGCCTCTGCTGCTACTTTATCTGTGGGCCTCCCCGAGTGTCCTAAGGAGTTGTCCCATTTGTGCCATCTCTTTTTGTAGTTTATCCCTGTGATGTGTTGTGTGATCAAAGTCTTTTGCTACGCAATCCTGGACCATTCTAGCGATCACCTCTCCATCATCCTCCATGATCATATAGTCTAGTGATGCTCGTTGTGCCTTCGATTTCTTACGCGCACCCGTTGTCTGCACGGATGGTCTTTTCGTTCCCCCTGGTTTGTATGTGTTGGGATTCGGGGTGGTCTCTTGCGCTCCCTTACTTGTTTCGGTTGTCTGTTGGTCGCTTTTTGCCCCTTCTGGGTTCCTATCTACTTTGACCCTTCGTTTGCCTAAGTCGTCTTGTTTTGGCCCATCCTTGGTTTCTTGGGCACTGGGATTTGCAGAGGTTGTGTTTCCACCTGCACTACCTCTCCTTCTTATGTTCTTTCCGGTACTTCCCAAGGAATGGATGGGATTCTCCATTCATTAGGCCATTCGTTGATGACCATGTATATGTCACCCTCTGCGATGCAGTAGCACATTTGTAGCCACTGTTTATCTGGATCCTGCCTTGGTTGTATCCACATGGCTTGACGTGTAGCCCAGAAGTTAGCGATGTCCACATATCGCGTGATAGCCTCTAGTGTTATTCTCCATGATTGGATGATATCTTTATGTATGTCCCATAGGTATGCTTCAAATACGGTTCCATTCTCCCTCTTATTCCTAGCCTGTGGCAAGGATTTCAATAATAGATATCTCACTCCCACTAGTTGCGGTCTAGTACAAAAAATTACATACTTTGGTTCCCGCCATCCCATGAAGGTTATGAGGGTGAGCAGCCATGAATAATGGAATTTTGTACAAAGGTCCTACACATCCTTGCAGTCCACTTGGAAGAATTTTAATAGATAAGGTGCCCAGCTCACGGAGGTGCCTTCTGTGCACTGAGATGCAACTACGATGACTCTTGTTGGTACGTCGTCTTTGCAAAATTTTCTTAACAATTTACAGGCTAAGATCTTTGCACCCAATTGTGTCACTACATTGTTGATCCGTTTGATTATAATGCCTCTTGTTCCCCTAGCAGTACCATATTTCTTCTTCATTTCCTCTGTTAATGCTTTCTCCTTGGATTTATCATCCAGAATCAACGCAGGATCCATGCCCTGGCTGTGGAGTCTTGTTATATACATGATAAGCTCAACAGTTATGGGGATGGGTTTGTCTAGCCATATATCCCTTCCATGTGTGACTACTAACAGTTGCTTGATCCATGCTGTTACGTACTGGCCTCTGCCAAAATGTGGAAGTTTCAACAACCCTAAGATTCTTGTTCTATCCAGTCCAACTGCCCACTGATGTGCTTGGATGATTGTTTCTCCAAGTTGGTTTACCACTATGTTCTTCATAAAAACCATCGGCGCAAGTTCCGGGTACTTGGTTTCGTCTGCTACGTCATGGTCGGAATACTTGAGCTTCCCAACGTGACCCAGTAGTTGTGGATCTACCTGTACTCCATCTGGTATGCGTGGTAGCACAATTTATGTTGTCGATTTCTTGCAAGGTGAGCTCAGTATCTGAACTCTGTCTTCCTATTGTAGTGGTTGGTTTGAAGTTCTAGCAACTCTCGATTGCTCCCCTGTAAGCCACTCTTGCCGAGTCGAGGTAGTTCCAACAGTCTCCTTTGTTGGTTGACCTAGGCTAGGTGCTTGCGACTCGTTTGGTTTCCCTTCTCCTCCCAGATTATGTGTCGTTCTTTTCACTTCCACGGCTGCTTCAGTGTTTTCTAGTTGTACTTCCCGTTGGGTTTTCACTTCCTCGTTCTGAGGCTCCTGCGCCACTGTTGGCATATCCTCTTTCATCGCCTCTTCCTGTGGATGCTAAATCTCTTCTAGTATCGATGTAGAGTTCACCGGTATCATCTCTGGGGATGAGATCTCGTCGATATCGACGATCTTCGGCTATTACTGCTCGTTTTCTTCCAGCGGTCCTCATGACCTAGTTTGAACGATGTTTGGTCCGACTATCTGGCTTGGTTCTGTGAGCTTCGGTGGTGGCATAGTGGTGATTGTCAAACATGTGTTGAGTTTGAATGACTTTGGTGAGATCTATGGTCTCGCTCTATTTATTCTGGCTACTGTTGATCTCTCCTTGTTCTCCTTTCGTGAATAGACTGGTTGCTTCCATACTCGCGTGTTGTATGGCCTTGTCATGAAGCTTATCGAGGATGCTTCCTCCATGATGTGATTAATGCACCATAATTGTGGGTTCAATGCATCTGCAACAGTTTCTTACTTTCCATTACGCTTACTTTCTCGTTTCCAGTTGGCGTATTTAATGTGATGTTCCATTAGACCTTATCGTGCCTTAATTTCGCTTAGTGTTGTCTTGTCATACTACTTTTGCCAACTTTTTGTTTCCCGCTCATTTTTCTTTGGTATGTAACCGTTGTCCTTGCCTTTTTTGCATTCGTGTTTCAAACTTCATGTGCATTTTCTATCTCTGGCGTGCTTCATGCTTTTCATCTTTTTTTTTTTTTTTTACTGCATGGTGGGTGGTCGACTGTCCTTGTACAGCTTCAGTCGACTCTCATTGATCATTTGTCTAAGGTTTGTGCCTGCTAAATCTCTTAGTTGTATAGATCCTCTATATGTTGCATATTTTACCTCATATGGTCCTAACCAATGCATTCTTAGCTTTCCTGGGTGCTGAAACGATTTGCTATCATAGAGCAATACTAGATCTCCTTCCTGGAACGTCTTCTTCTTGATGTGTCGATTGTGCCAAGATTTGTCTCTGGCCTTCTATACTTGTTGATGGAATCCTGCCAGGATTTCCTTCATTGACAATAGATGATTCATTCTTTCCTATATTTCACCTCATTCAGTCATTTGTGTGATAGCTTCTATGCGTAAGCTGGGTACTAAAAATTGTAATGGCACTACTGGTTCTTGGCCATAGACTAGTTTGAATGGTGTGTGCCCTATCAACTTTTTGCATGTCATCCTATATGACCATAATACTATCGGTAATTTGAGGTCCAAGTCGTCTCTTTTGACGTTACATATCTTTGTTAGTGCGTTCTCAAGAATTTTGTTGAAGGCTTCTACTGTGTCGTTTGCCTATAGATGATATGGTGTGCTCTTCTGATGATGAACTTCAAACTCTTCGAGCATCGCATGGATGATGTTTTTTATGAAGTGTGTGCCTTGGTCGCTCATCAAAACTCTTTGGCACCCGAATCTGGTGATTACTTGTTCAAATAGGAAGTGTGAAGTTGTCTCTACGCTACAGTCTTTCACTGGTGCGGCTTCCCCCCATCTTGTTAGGTATTCCGTTGCAATGATGATGTATCTTTCCCCTGTTATTTTGGTTGGTGGGTTAATTTATCCCATAAATTCTATTACCCATTTATCAAATGCATATAATGTCACTTGCGGTCGTAATGGCATCTCGTCCATTCTGTTGATTTTCCCTACCCTTTGACAGGCATCGCATCTCTGACAGTATTATTTTGAGTCTTTGTGGATCGTTGTCCACCATAATCCTATGCGGAGTTCCTTCTGCGTGGTAGATTTTCCTGCATAATTCCCTCCTGTCATTCCCTTGTGGGATTCTACTAAAATTCTTGGTCGTTCGTTCTCTAATACGTACCTTCGTAAAATGTTATCTGCGCCCATCCTTTATAGATGTCCTGAGATCAATTGATAGTCGGTTGTGCGGACTACCAGGTTCTTCTTCTGCGTGGTGGTATATTCTTGTGTTGCGGTACCTGTGCTCAAGTACTGGATGATCTCTACGAAGTAGTCATCAGCAATTTGTACTGAGAATAACTGTGCATCTGAAAAGTTGTCTTCTAAGTTCTTGGGTTCTTCTCCATTTGTGACCTGTGCTAGGTGGTCAGGTCCTGCATTTATTTTTCATGGTTTGACAATTACTTGGAAGTCAAACTCTTGAAATAACAATAACCATTGACAGATTCGCCCCCCCAACACTGGCTTGTTGACTAGGTATTTCAGGGCTGAGTGATCTGTAAACATCTTAAAATGTTTTCCCAATAAGTAATTTCTGAACTTCTGCAGTGCGTAAACCATATCTAGGCCTTCTCTTTCCGTCGTGTTCTAATTATGTTCTGAGTCTGATAGTTTTCTTCTTACGAATTCTATTGGGTGATCCAAGTCTCCTACTCCTGGTTGCGCTAAGATAGCTCTAAGTGCCATCATTGATGCATCTACATGCACATGGAATGTATTTTCCCAGTCTGGAAATAATAATATTAATGCAGTAACCATATTTTCCTTCAGAGTATCCAGATCATGTTGACACTCGTTGTTCCATTGGTACTTTGTATCCTTCCTTAATAGTTTTTCCATTGGTGTTGTGATCTACACATATCCTTTGATGAATTTCATGTAGTATCCTGTGTGTCCTAATGTCGCTCATAGCTAACGGGTTGTTTTTGGTGTTGGTAAATTGACAATGACTGCAATATTTGTTGGATCGACCAATAGCCCATGTTTGCATACTATATGGCCCAGTAGTATCCCAAATGGTGTTCCAAATATACATTTCTTTATGTTTAGCGATACCTGACATTGTCATCATTGTTCTAGCATCAAGCGAAAAACTTCCAAATGGTTTTTCAACAGAATATAGACTATCCAATCATCCAGGTATACTTCGAGAAACTGATGGATGAATTCTTTAAATGTTGTGATAACCACTCTAGATAATATTGTTGGTTCATTCTTCAGTCCAAATGACATGATTGTATATTGGTAAGATCCCCATTCCGTCGCGAGCATGGTCTTGTATTTGTCCTCCTATTCTATCTTAATCTAATGGTAGCCTGAGAATCCGCCAGTGAATGAGTAAGCTTCATGTCCCCCCACATTCTCTAACACTTCATCCATGAATGGTGTAGGGAATGGGTCGTGTAGGCATGCATCATTCAACTTCCTCAATTCGACGCATATCATAATCCCTCTTCATTGTTTATTGTCTTGTACTACCATCGGGCTTATCCATTCTGATTCCTCGACTAGTTCGATTATGCTGGCTTCGAGCATCTGGTCGATCTCCTCTTTAACTTTTTGTTTATATATGGGGTTCAGTCGATATGGTCGTTGTCTAATCGGTCTCACTTTAGGTTTGAGTGGTATCTTCATCTCTCCCATTTCTCCTGCTATACCCTTCATCTATGTAAATGTTGTAGGAAACAAGTCGTTGTATTCGCGCAACAACTCTGTGATGCTTTCTACTATTGGCTCATCCCAGTAATCTCCAATGTTGGCCATTTTGGGATGTTCATATGTTCCGATGTTAAATTTATTTACCTTTATTGGTGCAGAAATGACTTCGAATTCTATGGGTGGTCCCTCCACATCTCTTTCGCCTTCTACTTCTTCAATCTAAATATTGCACGGGTCATCTTTGTTTGGTGCTTCCTCCTATACATGGTAACATGATAGTAGTTCCTTGACTGTCTACTTATTTCGATGTTGTTCTTCTATGATAGTTTCTATTTCTGGTTCTTTGATGAATATTAATCCTCTTATATGTCTAAGAGTTCCATCTATGTTGGGGTTCTCATGCTCGAATGAGAAAGTGACTGTGAAGTTCTGTTGCAATATCCACCATGTTGTAATTCCTTTGTGCAATTCCTAGTCTGTGTACAAGTTCGCTAGTATGCCCTCTAAAGTATGTATGAAGTGATGAGGCCATTCCTCAGGTGGTGTCATTTTCCATAGCGTTCTACACGCCTCCAAGTGCTTTGATGGTGCTCTGTGTCCATCATACTTCTGTTGTTGTTTTTTTTTTTTTGTTCTCCACTGAACCTTATGCACAGTAACCGCTTACATTGATACTAGTCTGTGATAGTCACTCTGTGTGCACCCCACCATCTTGCAGGTGTGGCCTTGAGTGCTAAGTCAATTTCTAGCAGTCTCTGGGTCTCTAACATTGCTTCTTCGTACTATGTCAAGAATTTTTCCAAATCATTTATTCCGTGGAAACTGGGTGGTTCTCTGATTTTTATGCCTATCCACCGTACTGCGCGATCTATTCTTGCACATATTCTCATGGATACTTCGTGTAGTCTCTGCTGCCAGTTTTCTAACCTGGTGTCAAAGTCTGTTGCACATGAAGTAATGCTCTGTCAACTAAGTACCCCGTCTGCAGTTGGGTTCACGTAATCTTCATCGCACGTAGTTGTTCTGTACAACTGGTTGATATCCTCTAAGTCCAAGCAAGTGGGTTCTATGAACCTCTCCCCTTCTGATGGATCTAGTGGTGCTATGACCCTGTAATCTCCAGATTCAAATGTCATTTTCCTTGTTTTCAATTTAATTATGGTCTGGTTGTCAAACACCCAATCCAGACCGAGTAGTGTCGGGTACAGTGTTGTGCCATCTACTATTTTTTATGACTTCAAAGTCTTCTTTAGTGCGCACTCCATCAATATCTACTGTTACTCCTTTCAGTCTACCTATTGGTAGGACTCTATGTTGGTTTGCTAGTTTTAATTGGACATTTGAGTATCCCAATGTTAGATCTCCCATGCATTGTCAGGTCTTCTTGGGTAGTACATTCACTTCGGATCCTAGGTCTAGTATAATGTCTCCCATATTGAAATCCCCAATGTTAGCATTTAGTCTAAATTCCCTAATTGTTCTTCTCCGGGTGTGTAGGTGATTGACGGTTTTTGGTTCTAGATTTTCTTTTGTCTCACTGCTACATTTATCTAGTATGTTTTGCAATATTTTCACATATGAAGGATCACTTAATAATTTTATGCATGATTTCAAAAACCCTTTGATTGTACTTACTTGTCCCTTGGGTTGCATTCTGTTGGTATGATCCAGCGACGGTGGCATCTCATATTCTGAGACTTCCTTGACTGGTTTCACAGTTGAAGTCGACGTTGTGTCCTCCTTCTGAAATTCTTATCTAGATTCCCTAAAAGTCTCAGTTTCTTTAAGCGCGTCGAACTGCTTCTTGGGGTCAGTGTTCTTCTTTATCCATTGGGTATGTGTTGGTTCCTGTCGAACTGCGTTGTTTCCTGTTTTCGTTCCTCCATGAGTGACTATATTGATGTTATGTTCGTTGTCCCTTGCTTCAGCTGAAATCCATTGAACATTTTGATTGTTCTGGTTCCTCTTTTCCTGGATCTTTACTAATAGTGTCCGACATTCCTCTGTCTCGTGATCCGATGCACGACCATACATACAAGTCGCTCACGGTAGTGGACATTCCTGTGCATAATGTCCTGGTTGTTGACAATTGTGACATGTGACTGGTCCTCTACCATGTCTGAAGCCTCCTCATGCTCATCTTGCTCCTGTATAGCCTGCATGATCACCTCTCGGCGTGTTATATTGTGGTGCCTGGTTATACTGCGCAGTATTATACTGGGGTTGTCCTGGGTTGTACTGTGGCTGCACATTATTGTAGGTTTGTTGTGCAATATTATACTGTTGTTGCGTAGTGTTGTATGGGGTTGGGGCTTGGTTGAACTGGGGCGTTGTTTGCCCAGTCATCATTTCATCCTGTACTCTATATGAATATGATGTTCTTTCCCACATTAGCTCCATAGTTCTGCAATCTTTGTCGTCGTGGCCCACTGAATTACAAAAGGTTTAGTATGAATTATTTGGAACTGTCTTGTATTTCTGCATCATCTTGCAGTGGTAAGGGTCGTGACCCGGTTTTTGCATATTTCGCACCATAATCCTCCCTGTGGTAGCGGGTTTGGCATACATGTCACCATATACTGTGCAGATGTTGGGAATTCATTCTTGTAGTGTCCTTTCATTCCCCATGTGGTACACCAAATGGATTCTTGTTTGTCCTTGTTCTTATTATGGTTCAACTGAAATGTCAGCTTCTTCAAATCCTCCTTCAATTCCTCAATAGTTGGGTATGTTTGTTGGTATTGGTTCTCTTCCAGTTGCAAGGCTACCTTCAGAGCCTCTTCCTGCATCTGAAACTTCTGTTGTCGTAAGGGATATTTTATATGTGGGAGTAGTGAGTTGAAAAACACGTGTCGGTGTTGCATCTCGGTCATAAGGTATTTTAGTTTTCCTTTCAGTCACTTGAATCTCTGATAAATCTCCGATATGGATTCTCCTGGTTTTTGTCTTATCTCAATCATCTCGTTTATGTACTGATCCTCTAAGCTCAGCTTCTGGAACTCATTAATCAGTAGCTTATTAATTTCTGTGAGTGTCCTCTTCATCCTAAGGGGACTATTTGTGTCTAGACTCGTGTACCAGTCTAGTGCACGATCTCTTAGCGTGATCGCTAACTGCATGATTTTGGTATCTTCATCAGTGATCTTTTTTGCCTCCCAGATATTTGCAAAGGAACAAGTGCTTCTCAAGATCTTCTGTTGCTTCTCCTCGAAATTCTGGTAATATGATAGTGGGATCGTGTCCTACCATTCTAAATATTGAACTGCTACCTCCACCGTGTGGTGTAGATACTTGACTAATACTGCATGAAATGGCTCCTCCAGTTGTTGTTCCTATAGTAGATGTACTTCTTGTTGTCGGACTTCCTCCAGACTTCGGTTGTCTAAACGGTGGTGTTATCTTTGGTGTATTAGTCGCACATGGGTTTATGGGTTCCACGCTAACATTAATATGGATAGGATGGTTTCCTTCTCCTCCCGTTCTTGGGCATCTTGTTTTCCTCTCATAAGTTGCGTGCAGGATTTCCTCAATCTGCTCCACAGCTCAGAGATCCTCTACCTCTTCCTCATCGCTCACCAGGCCTTCCCTCACGGCTACGGCTCTCTTCTTGGTATTCACCTTATATTGGTAGGGTACTCTACTACGTGTCATTCCTAATGACACCAAGATCCACTTAAGTTGGTTGTCATCCATCAATATCGAGTCCAAGAGTTCCTCCTCCTTCTTGACTTTATCCTCACCTTCTTCCATTTATCCTCTCTCTGTCAGTGCTTCCTCCCCTTCCCCCATGCATGTAGGGAATTCTAGTTGTCTGATTCCATTTTCATTACACCTTTGTTATATAACAATATTTTAATAGAAGTATACAGTGATCGAATGTACCTTCCTCGAGGTCTGTGTAGAAATTATTTCTCTGGTGCACTATATGACTTTGTTGTGTCGACTGCAAACTCTATGATGAAGCCTGCCACAATACTGTCAAGCCAAAAGTCAACTACGTGGGTGAATTTGTTGTTCGCCTACTATAACTGCTCAACCTGTACTGGGGTCCAATCTAGTTGTCGGATCTGATTCGTCGCGTGGTCATCTTTCAACCTTAGTATCCACTCATGTAGTAGGTGGGTAAAATCGAAAAAAAATACTTCGTGTAAATCCGTAAACACATATTTATCCAAATATTTGCGAGGTGTGATGCTAGGGGTTTTATTGTCTTTCTGGGAAAACTCTAGCTCTTTGTTTCTCAACCAGCCTTCAATTTATGCTTTCGTGGGGTTCCAAGGTCTCAACATTCCCTTCTAGTGACTCAGTGGTCTTCTTCTTTCACTCATTCTTTTCTCATGCACTCTATCTCATCTACTCAGTCCTCTCTTGTTCCTCTTAACACGGAAACAACACCATTTGTTGGTTTTTCTTTATTCTATGGTCGGTCTTCTCGACCTGTCTATCTGAGTTATTGAACCAAGGTTCATGTCATTCACGTTTCCAACAAAGCCTCTAAAACTATCGGCCCTCCTGGTAAACCAAAAGGCAACACAGTACACGGCATGCACTGTGCAGTCTCACTCGAGATAGCTTTAAATGGGTGGTTGTAAGACTCAAGTGTTTACAGCCTAGGATTGAGTATGAGATAGGGGTTTGTTAACCAGAGCCATGCAATACAAACTATGAAGGTAATCTACCTATTCCTCACGGGTACATATTTCCATTACACAGGTTACTTCCCGAGCAGCATATTCGTGTTCCATAACAATGTATTAACTCATTTATTAAGCATAAAAATAACTGTTGAAAGAACGTAAAGAGATGCATACATTCATTACATTACACAGTTATTACCATGGTTCACCCTCTCCTGGGCTACGTCCACAAAGATTTGGCTCTTGTCTCTTGACTCTTTTATTATGGAAGTTCTGCATTTCCGGCACCGCACGCTTACAATTCCCCTCTTATGGGTAAGATCTATATGAGGCGAACTAGATCACACTAGGCTCTACAGCCTGTGAACTAATCCTCAGATCTACCTTCTCTCCTTCATTCTAGCTCAACATCTTACAAAGATGGTACATAACAATATTTCATAATGCCTTCATTCATGTATTACTCTAATGGAATGTTACAAGAACCCGAACCCTTACAAAACGGTAACCTTACTGTAAAATGCCAACCTAATATATGAAACTCAATCAATCAACAACCTCTATATGATACCTGTGTATCTATATTTATACATTTCGGGATCTTGAGCCTTCTTACTGAAAATTACCAAAACCCTAACCCTATCGACGTTAGGTCTTCCTCCCATGCACACTTGTTGTTCTTCCTCCAGCTATCGCTTTCCTTGTGCACGCTTTCTTGCATGCACACGTGTTGTTCTTTCTCCAGTTGTTACTTCCATTTATGCACTCTTTCTTTCCCACGATCGTCCTTCTTTCCACTTCAGCGTGATGCCAACAACAACCATCTACAAACAAATTTTCAAACTCATAAAACAATGTTAAACTTCTATGCATTCTAGTAGAGATCAATGCAAAATTCTCTTACATCATGACTTACATATAACACGATGGTCCTGACTTATATATAGCACAGTAGCTCCCATGGTGTGTCACAAAGGTAGCAAATTCTAATTGTAGCATCATTTATAACAAAGACTGATCCAAAATGGATCCAGGAAGGCCTAAAAATCAAAGTTCTCAGAATCGGACGAAACTAGCACCATTGTGTCTGTCTCGTCGCACTGATTTCAATATATAATTTTTTCCTCAAATGGACACTATATGCAAATGTTATCGCGTTCTGATCAAATTCCCAAACATGCAAAAAGTCAACTGGTCAAAGTCAACGACGACATCAGCAGTATGACAAGTGATGTCAACATGACATATGGATGACATCATCATGCTGACGTGGCATCACCAAGAGGTGACACATGTCACCCAGATTCAACATTTCCAGGATTAGTTGGCACTGTATGGATTTGACACATGGTAGTCCATACATGATGTGGCCCAATGACAGGATGACACATGGCTATACGGATGATAGCTGGGTCATACGAATGTTGACGTGGCAGGGTGATTGTGCAGTACATATGTGACATGGTACGACACATGGTTGTACGACAGATGATGTGGCAGGTGACAGGGTTGTATGGAAGATGATGTGGAAGCTAACTGGTTTGTACGGAGGTGACATGGCAGACTGACTAGAAAATGACTATGCCGCTGACTGTGATGGTATGGACCAATCATAAGGTGACATGTGGCCCAATCAGAGGTCACCACATGGCACCCCATATTTTTCCTATGTCATCTAGGTCAAAATAATTGTTACTCTGCAGGATTTGAACACTTGACTGCCACCTGCACTGATTCTCCGCAACTACCATCAGACCGATAGAGCTACTAGTTGGTTCTTAACCAACTTGCGATGGACTTTTTTTTTTGTGAGTTTGTGAAAGAATTAGCGATAAGCCCTAGTCGGCGGGGGCTAGCCCCGACCGACTAGGGGCTTGGAACCATGAGCTAGCAACCATATGAGCATGTGGAGGATTAGGGTGTGGCCATATGGCCACGCGCACGGGACCAGGAGCTAAGGTCGGGGGGAAAAGTGCACCAGCCATCCCTCGAACACATGGTAGAGGCCCATGTGACCAGGGGTCCAGATGAAGGGGGTTGCGCTCTGCATTTGCCCAATATTTTGGGTTTTGACCATATAATATAATTTTTAATGTTTTTTAAGCCTATTTTTGGAGGATTTTGTCTATTATTGGGAGATATGGAGACCTTTTTGAGGCCAGATATTGGGAGGAAGTTGGGAGGTTGTTTCCAACTTCAAGCCTATATAAACCATAGGTTCTTGAAAGCCTTAAATAAGTTCAGAAGAGGATAAATTTTGTAGAATTGTAGAGCCAAAATCAATTTTATGCAGGGAAGCCATTGAGAAGAGGAACTTTGCGGGCCAATTTTGGGAGCTTCGCTCAACCATTTTCAGTGCCATCAGTTGTGTTGGGTTCTTGAGGTCTAGCAGAACACATCCAGACTAGTTTGTAATCCATTTGAAACTTTTCTTATGTATGTTTGAAGCTTTGAAGAGAAATAAGAAAGCCTCAGCCACTGAGACAAAGGCCCGAAGAAGTAGGCGATATTGTTGAACTTCGTTAACAACTTTGTTGTTATGGTTTGTTGATTCTTTGTGCTTACTTTCAGATCTGCATATCTTATTATGGATTCCATGTTATATCAGTAATTTCTTCCTCTTTCTTCAATTCCTAATGGTTAATGAACTCATATTTTAAAAACTTCACCATAGTCTTTAAAATATCTTTTGGGATCAAGTGGTATCAGAGTAGGTTGACGGTTGGTTTTTGAGTTTGCATGATTACAAATATAAATCATGGTGAAGGTGAGCTTGTCGAAGAGAATCCTGAAATTGGATCAAGAAAGAGAACTTCTCAAAGTGAGAAGATGGCATCAGAAGAGGGACTTTCTCATAACAAGATAGAGTTTCAAAAGAGTTTATTTGCCATGTCGGAGATGGTAAAGTTTTTATATGATGATTACTTGGAGTGGAAGAGGTCGATTCTAGGTGAATCTTCAAAAGCCAAAAGTGAAGAAGGAGAGGATCCTCCTAAACCTCCTCCTTCGCCTCCTTCTTCTCCATCAACTTATTCTTCTTCAAGTACAAGTTCCAAATCCGCCACAAGAAAACATTCCCATAAACATAAACATGATGTGCCTTTACTTAAGCTTGAGGTGAAGTTTGAATTACCCATGTATGATGGTGAAGTCAATGCAGAGAGGCTTGACAATTGGGTCAGACAGATGGAAGTTTATTGCAGTGTGCAACAAATCAAAGATGTGGAAACTCAAATCAAATTGGCATCACTTCGACTTGCAAGCACAACACTCATCTAGTGGCAAAGCAAGTTGCAAAATGGCACGCAACAAGTGGGTAATGTATTTCCATCATGGCAAGTTTTTGTTTTTGCACTTAAAAAGCTATTTTATCCTTTGGGTTATAAAGAGAAGGATTTACTTGAATGGAAAGGTCTTAAACTGAGAAAGGGACAAACAGTGCAAGAATACATAGATGAATTTTCTAATATGGCATTAATGTTAGGCATTCCATTACATACCCAAGAAACTCTTATGAAGTATATAGGGGGTTTACCTACACATATTTGTAACACTGTATTTATGTTTGGACCTACTAATCTTGATTAGGTTTTTGTTCAAGCAACATACATTGAGGCAGGGAAAATAGGAGTTGGTGTATCATGGGAATCGTTTTTCAGAAAAGAGGACAAAAGGAAGGGTAATGGAAAGAAAGCAAATTTAGTGACAAGAAAGGAAGAAAATATATCTTGCAAGCATTGCAAGAAACAAGGGCATGATGATGACCATTGTTGGAAATTGCATCCTGAGAAGAGACGAAAATGGTTCAAGGAAAGGAAAGGGAGGCAAACAACTGTAGCAACAACACGGCCAACAGACTTGGGATCAGATTCGTGTGATGAGTCTAAAATCATAGCGGTTGGTTTGACAGGTAAAATTGGTGATGGATATAATTCTAGAAGTAAATTGTTTCACATAAGGGTCATAATGAGGCATACTAAGGTTGACACATTGATAGATAGTGGATCTCAATCTAACTTGATTTCATAGGAAGTGGTTAAACAATTGGGATTAAACACTCAAATGCATTATAAACCTTACTCATTTAAATGGATAAGCAACAACCATAAATTGCACATAACAAAGCAATGCACTTTAAAGTTTGCAATTTCATCAAAATTTGTGGATGAGGTAATGTGTGGTGTGGTGCCACTCAATGAATGTGGAATGGTGTTAGGCAATCCTTATTCGTATGATCACAAAGCAATCTTTTACAGGGAACAGAATCAATATCACTTAATCAAAGAAGGCAATGAATATGTTGTATATGCTCATCACTTAAAAGCAAAACAATCTCTTCAAACAATGGAACAATTAAGGAAGGCAGCTCATGCCAGCAACACACCTATAATTGTGCCAAATCAAGCAATTGATCTTAAGCATGAACATTAGATGATTGTAGAATGGAAGTTCAATCATACTTTGCTTCAAGATAAGCTAATGTCGTGCAAGTACTACAAATATATTCGCTCATTTGCAGTCCTATTTCTTATGTTATCATTGCTAATGTTTTCAACATGGATGGTAGTGGCTTCAGTAAGATGTGACAGAGTACAAGTGGCTAACAATATGTTGTCAGTTGTCATGGTATTTTTACAATTGATCTTGATGAGACAGGTGCAGAGGACAGATTTTAAAGACAACAAACTAGTGGGGTGGCCTATCCCTCACTTGATGACTGGTTAGTACCCTTTGGGAGGACTAAAAGGTCTTAGTGGCGAGGCGTGATCCAAAATGGATCCAGGAAGTCCTACAAATCAAATTTCTAGGAATCAGACAAAACCAACGCCATTACGTCCATCTTGTCGCATTGATTCTGACCATATAATGTTTTCCTCAAATACACATTGTATGCGAACGTTATCGCATTTTGATCAAATTCCCAAACAGGAAAAAAGTCAATTAGTCAATGTCAACAATGACTTCACCAGTACGACAAGTGACATCATCATGATGTCATCATGATGATGTGGTGTCACCAAGAGATGACACGTGTCACCCAGATTCATCATTTTCGGACTGATTTGGCACTATACATATTTGACACGTGTCACTGTACGAATGACACATGGCAGTACGTACATGACGTAGCCCAATGACAGGCTAACACATGGTTATATGAACAACAACTAGGTCATACGGATGCTGACGTGGAAAGGTGACTGTGCAGTACGTATGTGACATGGCATGACACGTGGTTGTACAATGGATGATGTGGCATGTGACTGGGCAGGTGACAGGGCAGGTGACAGGGCTGTACGGAAGATAATGTGGCAGCTAACTGGGTTGTATGGAGGTGATGTGGAAAGATGATTGAACGATGATTGTGTCGCTGACTGTGATGGTACAGACCAATCATAGGGTGACATGTGGCCCAATCAGAGGGCACCATGTGGCACTTCAGATTTTTCCTATGTTGGCTAGGTCAAAAGAATTGTTACTCCGCGAGATTCGAGCACCTGACTTCCACCTGCACCGAGTCTTGGCACCCACTGTCAGATCGATCGGGATACTAGTTGGTTCTTAACCAACTCATGACAAACTTTTTTCTGTTGTGAGTTTGCGGGAGAATTGGGCATAATTGTTGGGTATGTGTTATATTCTTTGCACAAGTAGTAGTGTCCATATTTTCGGGTCCATATTTTCCGAAACCGCATTTTTTGACATTGCGTTATATTTAGGTGGTTTTTCGGCACATGGTTTCTTTGCCGATGGTTTTCTATTTTCGATTAAGGAATTAGGGTTTTGGACTAATCCAGGTCATTGGGTTAGGGTTTTGGATGTCGCTGGCTCTTATATGTATTTTGTATTGTAAACATTGTAACACAATGAATGAATATAGAATATGTTGGCTTTCCCAGTTTGGGTTTCCAGGGGAAAAATCTCTGTGTAATGTTTGTATTTGCGATTTTATTTTTTCTGTTATTTTCTCAATATCTTTTTTCAGTATATATTGTACAAGGTTATAATTTACAATAATCACCGGTCGGCGAGGGCCATCCCCAACCGACCAAGGGCTAGGAACCAGGAGCTAGCAACCATATGAGCATGTGGACGATTAGGGCACGACCATATAGCCATGCGCATGAGACTAGGAGCTAAGGCCGAGGGGCAGAGCACGCCAACCAGCCCTCGGACACATGGCAGAGGCCCATGCGAATAGGGGTCCAGATGAAGGGGGTTGCGCTCTGCATTTTCCCAATAATTTGGGTTTTGACCATATAATATAATTTTTTATGTTTTTTAAGCCTATTTTTGGAGGATTTTGTCTATTATTAGGAGATCTGGAGCCCTTTTTAAGTCAGATCTTGGGAGGAAGTTGGGAGGTTGTTGTCAACTTCAAGCCTATATAAACCAAAGGTTCTTGACAACCTTAAACAGATTCAGAAGAGGAGAAATGTTGTAGAATTGTGAAGCCAAAGTCAGTTTTATGTAGAGAAGCCATTGAGGAGAGGAACTTTGCGGGCCAACTCCGAGAGCTTCGCTCAACCGTTTTCAATGCCGTCAGTTATGTTGGGTTCTTGAGGTCTAGCAGAAAATAGCTAGACTAGTTTGTAATCCTTTTGAAACTTTCTTGATGTATTTTTGAAGCTTTGAAGAGAAATAAGAAAGCCTCACCCACTGAGACAAAGGCCCGGAGACGTAGGTGATATTTCCAAACTTCGTTAACAATTTTGTTGCTATGGTTTGATGATTATTTTTGCTTACTTTCATATCTGCATATCTTATTATGGTTGCCATGTTATATCATTAATTTCTTCCTCTTTCTTCAATTCCTAATGGTTAATGAACTCATGTTTTAAAAATTTAACCATAGTCTTTAAAAGATCTTTTGGGATCAAGTGGTATCAAAGCAGGTTGACAGTTGGTTTTTGAGTTTGCATGATTACTAGGGAAACGTTGAATCATGGTGAAGGCGAGCCTATCGAAGAGAATCCTAAGATTGGATCGAGAAAGAGAACTTCTCAAAGTGAGAAGATGGCATCGGAAGAGGGACTTTCTCATAACAAGATAGAGTTTCAAAAGAGCTTCTTTGCCATGTCGAAGATAGTAAAGGTTTTATATGATGATTACTTGGAGCGGAAGAGACCGATTCTAGGTGAATCTTCAAAAGCCAAAAGTGAATAAGGAGAGGATCCCCCTAAACCTCCTCCTTCACCTCCTTCTTCTCCATCAACTTCTTCTTCTTCAAGTACAAGTTCCAAATCCACCACAAGAAAACATTCACATAAGCATAAACATGATATGCCTTTACTTAAGCTTGATGTGAAGTTTGAATTACCCATGTATGATGGTGAAGTCAATGCAAAGAGGCTTGATAATTAGGTCAGACATATGGAAGTTCATTTCAGTGTGCAACAAATCAAAGATGAGGCAACTCAAATCAAATTGGCATCACTTTGACTTGCAGGCACAACACTCATCTAGTGGCAAAGCAAGTTGCAAAATGGCACGCAATAAGTGGGTAATGTATTTCCATCATGGCAAGTTTTTTGTTTCTGCACTTGAAAAGCAATTTTACCCTTTGGGTTATAAAGAGAAGGATTTAATTGAATGGCAAGGTCTTAAACTAAGAAAGGGATAAACATTGCAAGAATACACAGATGAATTTTGTAAGATGGCATTAATGTTAGACATTCCATTACATACCCACGAAAGTCTTATGAAGTATATAGGGGGTTTACCTGCACACATTCGTAACACTGTATTTATGTTTGGACCTAATAATATTGATGAGGTTTATGTTCAAGCAACATACATTGAGGTGGGGAAAACATGAGTTGGTGTAACAGGGGAATCGTCTTTCAGAAAAACTGGGAAAACTAGGAAAAATGTTGCATATTTTTACAATAGGTTAGAGTTGTTGAGGCTTTCTCCTCTTTCCACCTTTGAAATACCACTATCCACTCTTCTCACTCTTTCTTACCTAGACTGATGAACCATCCTAATCCCCATCTAGTTTTTGTCAGGACGCCTCTCAAACAATAGTTGTGGACTAAGTGTTTATGTTATTGCCTAGATGGGGATTTAACAACACACGGGGAATCCATACCATACATAGATGTGGAATCCTCTGCCCTCCACTCTATACTTCCTACAATTAATGTGTTCGTGCAGCAAGCAGATGCATGTCTAGAGAGCTAGGAAAGGGATGAATAAGTATCACTTACAATCAACATATCATCGTTGCACAAAGCTTAAACTGAGACTTGTCATTGGGTGGAGAAGGCATGGCTATAACTTGGTTTAATTAATACTTGGAACTCCATTTAACCACCTCTCTTAGTTGTCGTCTTCGTGCCAAAAAAATTATATAACCTATTTCATAATTTCTATTATCTTCTAGCGTTATGTGGGAGTTGTAGGTGCGAGAGTCCATCGTTCACCAACCGTTTGACTTGGTAAACTATAGAAAATGATCCTTTGAACGATTTGTTTCTCTGACTGTGTTAAATGACTTATCTGGTGTTCCTTGGTGCACTCGCCCTCTGTGTCTCTACTGAAACTAAAGGAAATTCAACAACACACAAAGGAAAGCCAACACACATTATAAACATTTACATGTATAACATTATGAATCACATTTAAAAGCTTTTACCAATAACTTGTTCTTTGTCTTACTCTATGATAAATATGAGAATAATAAAACCTTTTACCTTGAGATTGTTAACACTTCATCCTTTCAAAAGAAAGTCGAAAGATCAACAATATATCTTACATCATGCATTATATTTAATGGCTTGAGTTTTCTCTTATATCCATTTTGAAACCTAACTATTTGCCGATCCATTTCATAAATGAAGTTGGTAAAAACAAATGTTGCATTTAGTTTATTATATTTATTATGAAATCTAACCACTCATGTTTGCACATTACCCATTTTTAATCAAGTTATTTCGTTGGGTGTTACAAGCTTTAACATATGTAAAGTACTTTCAATTCATATTGTGGAATGTTTATACCTTAGGTTTTATTCCCTTTTCTTCTAACCTGTTTCCCTTCCTTTCTCATTAGAGAAGAATTTATGAAATTTCAGTGTTTGGAGCGAACCATCTAGATGGCTCAAGGAAACGTATGAAGTGTCATGTAATGTCATTATGACAAAACCGCATGTAGTAAAGGCAAAGGCAAGAGTGTCAGAGGTAGAAAATGAGAAAGTAGAGGTTGATCAAACTGGATTGTCACAAATGAAGCTTGCAATAAGTTTAATTGGTGTTGTCTTATGTCCTCCGTGACCACAATGATTGGACCACTTATATATGTCAGGTAAATTCAAACACTTTGGTGGTGGCATGAAGGGTTATAGAAGGAAATATATTTGTTTTGATGATCAATTTGTTTCTTTTGTAGTTGCATGTCCAAATCTGTTGATTCACCCAATTTCACACAAAGGTTGTATAGGCTTCATTAAATGTGTTAGATGTACCTGCAACTGAGAATGAGGATCTAAATCACTGGTCCAAAACTTTGACCATTAACTACATATGACTACATCACTTTAAATCTTTCCAAAAACAAAAGCTCATGGTATTTAAACAAAGTAACCACACCAATTCATTTCAATGTTTCTTTTCCCATTACAACAATATAATCATTATAAATTTAATATATTATTTATGGGAATTGAAATCTTTCCAAAAACAAAAGCTCATGGTATTTAAACAAAGTAACCACACCAATTCATTTCAATGTTTCTTTTCCCATTAAAACAATATAATCATTATAAATTTAATATATTATTTATGGGAATTGAAATCTTTCCAAAAACAAAAGCTCATGGTATTTAAACAAAGTAACCACACCAATTCATTTCAATGTTTCTTTTCCCATTACAACAATATAATCATTATAAATTTAATATATTATTTATGGGAATTGAAGCCAATTTTATTTTTTTAAATAATATAAATACTAAAAAACATTACATCATCGTGAATATGTTATTCATCATCAATGTCATTGAGTAATATTTTTTTATATTTCTATATTCTAGATATTATCTCCAACTAATATCTTTAAATAAATTAAAAAATAATACTCTTTACAATAATATATATAACTGTTTTTATTTTACCAAATATATATTGTATATATATAAGAGAATGGAATTGCACACAACACGCTTCCTATCTTTCGTTGTCGAATCCTTTGTATTTTTGCCATCTTCCTTTAACGAATTGACGAATTGAAGGACGTCATGGTCAATTGACATAAAACAATGTTTAAGATGGATCCATAATTCGCCATCATTTAATACTGAAATGTGAAAGGAACAACTTTATGCTTTTGGAGGGAGTGGGTATCCATAAAGGAGTTAGAAATATCATTTCCCAGGTTATTCGTAAAAGGATATTGTATAAATTTGTTGTTTAAAATTAAATAATAGTTTTTTTTTTAATTTAATTTAATATTAATGTTTATATTTGAATAAATTTAATTTAATATTAATGTTTATATTTAAACAAATTAAATTTAGATAATAAAATTTGGTAAATAGCCTTATAAAAAGAGAAAAGATAGCATATAAATTAATTTTTAAAAATAAGGAAGTGAATATATGAATATTTCATTTAAAGATTTGGAAAAAGTTTAAGAAAACAAAATTTAAAAATATAATTGATTTTCACCTTATCTTTATAAATAAAGAATTTTTTTGTTTTAATATATGAAGTAAAGAAAAAATGTATAATATTCTAAAAACATTAGTATTTAAAATTTAAAAATATAATAATATTTTTGAAAATATTATTTTCAAATTTTATTTAAAAATTTAAAACATTTTTAAGGTTGTTAAAGACAAAATTGACCTCTTTCAACACTATTAAGGTGTTTATAAAATTATATTTTTTTTTTGGGTCTCTTATAGTAGTGTAATAAATTATCCATTTAAACTATATTTAAATAACACATCATTTATATTATTATTATTGTTTTGAATATTTCTATTAGAGTATTTTTAAAGAATTTCATAAAAAAAAATCACACATAAAAATATGTAGGTGAATATTCAATAAAATAAAAAATAAAAAAATTATTATTAAAACTTGTAAATTTTGGTGAATATTTTAATATAAGCACATTTTAAGTAAAAAATAAGTTTTTAAGTGAAAATGATTAATTGACCAAAATTGACCCCTAAAAAATACCCTAAAATTTTCCATCATATTAAACACCACATTTTATTTCACCAAACCACGTTCCTTTCCAAAATACAACACTATCACACCAAAACCAAATTAGAAATACTATTAAATTTGAAACAAATCTTAATAATATTCAACAAAGAAGATAGGCTAAAACACTATCAAACTTAGTTCATAAAAGATGAAGCATCCTATTAAGGTCCATAAAGATAAACTTAGTATGTTGGATATTTGATAATCCCCTTTAATAACAACCCAAAACCAACTATTGGAGGTCAAACACTTTCCCTCACATATACACATAATGGCTCTACAACCATCTGAGTTTGAACCTAGGTTATTTGCATGACAATACCTTGTCTCAACCACTAAACCAAAAGCTAACCTTCTTTCCCTCTTCCAACCAGTAATTTATTTAGATTGATCTCTTTCTTTGATATTCATTCTTATTCATTTATCTAATTTTCTCTTGAATTTAAACTTATATTTACTAGATTAATAAGATAAGAGGCTCAATAATGACATCGACATATTCTTGTTGTGTCCAAGATATTAGGTTGTAGTTATTATCTACTAGAAACTCATGAATAGTAATTTTTTAGAGGTGTCATTTGGCTATATATTGAAGCCAATGCAATGTAATCTTTGAAGTTGGTGAATTCAATTGCTATATTGTTTAATCTTGTATGGTGTCAATCTTAATAGGGTATTTTTTAGTGGTCATTTTTCACCAATTGGCTATTTTTTAGCCTTTTTTTTCAAAACATATATTCACTAATTGGCCATTTTCTCTATAAAAAATCACCTATTTTTTTATGTAGAATATGCTTAGATTAGAAATATTCTAAGCATGTTTGTTTGTAATCTTCGTCCGCATATCTATATGTATGATTCTTTTTTAATTGAAATAGTCACCTAGAATATTATTCTTGGTATAAATCTTGAATCCTTATAAAATACCCTAGGGCCACACTCTGGTTGAGAACACTATCATCTAATGGAGAAGAAGGTTGTCATTCAAGTTGAAGGATGCAGTCATTCAGTGAAGGAGACTACCATCTAGGTGAAGGATACCTCAATGTGGTAAAGAAGACCATCACCTGTAAA
The DNA here is from genome assembly GCA_010110895.2 of Picea sitchensis. Taxonomy (NCBI): domain Eukaryota; kingdom Viridiplantae; phylum Streptophyta; class Pinopsida; order Pinales; family Pinaceae; genus Picea; species Picea sitchensis. Next base: position 99,821 of record SNQJ01S0004439.1, on the reverse strand, counting down.
CTTCCCAGAGTGTTCTTGACATTAATGTGGGGCAATTTCATATTTGAACCTACATCAGAAACCCACAAATCTATGAATGTCAACTTATTTGTACCCAAAGAGGATGGATATTATGGAATCCTAGAGGAAACCTATCAAGCATTGAGGCCTTTTCATATTCTTGCCATTGTTGAGTTGCCTAGGATTCTATAGATACCATAAAAAAAATTGTAGAACACTTGAGATTCGATGGCCCTAATATATTTTCCAATAGACTCCTCCACTCTATCCACTTCCATTCATATTGTTCTCAACTTCTTCAATAACCTTGTTGGTGTCAATAATCTTATTATCTGCATTTTCTAGGTCATCTCGCTTTATAGCATTGGTGCTCACATCCAAGGACTCTTTCATGGGGTATTCAACGACCTTTTTAGTGTCCTCGGTCTAGTTATTTGCATCTTCATTTTCTTTAGATGCGTGACAAAGTTTAAAGGCTAATGTGGTTAAGGAAATCATTGATTGTAGGGATCACTAGATGCTTCCAAGAATATGTGGGCCTACGCATGTATTCTTGTTGAGCGTAGCAATCAAGAAATTGATGATTGGAAAGATTGTTGGAATTATTCAACTGGAAAGTGTGAGAGAGAATATCTATTGATGCACTCCAATGTGCAAAGGGTTGAGAAACTACCACAATCCAAAGAGTGGAAGTATTATCCTGCCACTAAATGGAGATTCAAAGCTATTTTCCCTTTTGGTATGATTGCATTGAATTATAGTCTTCCTTATCATATTGTTTTTGTGATATTGTTGCTTGATTTGTGTTAGAAATGGCATGTTTGCATCATTTGATCTTTCTGGAGTCCAAAAAATTGATCGAAAGAATTACAATTTATGGAATCATAAGATACTAACCATTAGTGAGTTTTATGATTTTGATAAGATCATGTTATATAAAGAAGAAAGGCCAACAAATGATATTAAAGACTATGATAAAGATATAAACAATATTTATTGCTTCTCAAATTTTCAGTTACAAACACATTAGTTCCAGAAGTAAGAAAAACCATTATATCAGTTGCATTATAAACAATTCTAAAAAACAAGTATTGATCAATAGAAGTTGGGCAAGCATTGTATTTGAAAAATATTTTTTTTCCTGATAAGTTGCAAGTAAGTGAATCAGTCTTTGAATATTTGTTGCAACTGAAGGATCTTAGTGATCAATTGTCTGCTATTGAGAAGCTAGTAGATGATGACAATATGGTTCTTTTGGTGATGTGAAACTTCCCACCCTCCTTTGATTCATTTGTTGAGTCATTGTATTTGCTTGGGGAGACTCAAACACTTAAGTTTGAGAAGCTATCAACATTACTTTTGTAGAAGGAAAGGAGGCTAGATCAGATTGAAGTATCAACCTCATTCACTACAGAGAGTGCATTTAGTGCATAGTTCAAACACAAAGAAAAATAGAACAATGCTATCAGTGCATACAAAATATATAAAATCAAATGTTATTATTGTAATAAGCCTGGAAACTTCAAGAGAGATTGTCGAAAAAGACAACATGACCTAGCAAGTGGTCAAAATAAATCAAGATATGAAAATGTTGTTGAAGGATATGAAGAAGCAACGGTAGATGATTTTGCATTTGTGGCATCACAAAATCAATCAACAAAGTATACAACTTGGTATTTTGACTCAAGTGCATCTCACCATTGCAAATATCACAAAGACTAGTATGCAAATTTCATTCAAGATAAGAGACATAGTGAATTTGTTTCTTTGGGTGATGATTGATCTTATTGTATTAGAGGATGTGGGAATGTTTGTGTCACATTGAGAAATAATTTAAGTTATACTTTCAAGAATGTTTTATATATTCCTGGCATGAACATGAATCTTTTATCTATTAGTGAGATAACTAAAAATCCTAATCTTTGTGTAAAATTTCAGGGAAACAAAATTATATTTTCTAATCTTTGTGATAACAAGGTGATTATTGTTGGTGTTGGTGAGAAAGGGTTGTATAAACTTGTAGTTCTAAATACAAAAAAAAACATGCATAAATTGTGGTAGAGAATACCAGTGTACTTTAACATGAAAGGCATGGGCATCTAAGTTATCAGTATTTATTTATACTTAGTAAGACTAATATGGTGGATAGTCTTCCATCCATTCAGGAATGTTAAAATATATGCCAGATGGGAAAACAACATCGATATTCATTTGATATTGATAAAGCATGCGGAGCCAAAGGAGTTTTGGACCTACTACATGATTATCTACATGATCTAATGAAGACAACCGCAATGTCTGGACCAAAGTATTTCCTACTACTAGTTGATAACTTTTCAAGGAAAATGTGGGTTTACTTTATGAATAAGAAGTAAGATTTTTTTTTAAAGTGGAAAGCTTTGGTAGAGAAACAAATAGGTAATCAGGTAAAATATTTAATATATGACAATGGAGGTGAGTTTGTTTCAACTTAGTTCAAGGAATTATACAAAAGGGAAGGTATACACAGGAAGTATACTACTCTAAAAACTCCCTAGAAAAATGGAGTCATGGAAAGGAGGAATGGGATAGTTGTGGAGATGGAAAAGTGCATGGTGCACAACTGAACTATATCATATTGGTACTAGGTAGAAGCAGTAAATAGTGTAGTCTACATTCTTAACACAAGTCCTTGTAAATATTTGTATAATATCACTCTCAAGGAATCATGGTCAGGAAACCTTCTATAAGTAATTTTTGTGTTTTCGTTTATATTGCTTTTGCACATATTCATCAAGAAAAGAGAAATAACTTAGATGCAAATAGAAATGTATATATGTTTGTTGGCTACAATGAACAGTCTAAAGTATACCAACATAGTAAAAGAGAATTTCTTTTAATATTTGAAGTAAAGAAGAAATGAATAATATTCTTAAAGACCTTAATATTTGAGATTAAAAAAAAAAGTGAATAATATTTTGAAAACACTATTTTCAAAATTTATAAAAAAATCTAAAAAAAAATTAATGTTGTTAAAGATCAAATTGTCCTCCTTCAACATTAAGGTGTTTATGAAATTCCATATTCTTTTGGTGTCTTTTATATTAGTCAAATAAATCGATCCATTTAAATGACACTTAAAGAACGCATCATCCATATCATCCTTATTGTTGAACATTTATATTAGGGTATTTTTAAAGGATTCAATAAAAAAATCACACATAAAGATATGTAGGTGAGTTTTCAATAATAATAAAAAATTATTATTAAAACTTGTAAATTTTGGTGAATATTTCAATATAAGTGTATTTTATGTAAAAAAAAAACAAGAGAAATTTTGAAGTGAAAAATGATTAATTGGCGAAAATTGGCCCCAAAAAAATACCCTGAAATTTTCCATCATACCAAACACCACATTTGAATTGACCAAACCAAAGACCCATGTTAAGCTTTGAAAAGTTAAGTTCTACATATTGGGCAGAAGCAATCCATACAGTTATCTACTTAAGGAACATATCTCCAACTACTTCTTTGGACGGAATCACACCTTATGAAGCATGGTTTGGTTTCAAACCTTGAGTTAAACATCTTAGAGTTTTTGGATCAGTATGTTATGCCTTAGTTCCAAAAGAAAAAAGAACTAAGCTTGACTCAAGAATCCTGAAATGCACAATGATTGGGTATTCTGATGAGAAGAAAGGGTATCGACTTTTGTCCAATGGAAAATTTATTGTGAACAGGGATGTAGTTTTTTATGAAACTGGAAGTAAGAGTGCTGAAGAAATAGAGAGTCTTCTTCAAAAGTTAGAAACTAAAGGCAATCAAAGAAAAGGAAAAACTCAAAGTCAACCAAATTCACATAATTGGTATGAACTTGATTTTCCTTCATCTGAAGATGATACATCCAGTCCATTTACTTCAACAACATTCTCTGGGTATTCCATCAGTTCCTCAAACTCTCTTAGTAGAGGCAGTTCATATGACAATGATTCTCCACCTCCAGAATCTTCAATTGATCGATCAACATCAATTTACATTAATCCAATTTACAATAACGAAAATTCAGATCCCCAAACAAGTGAACATCAACTACGAAAATGGGCAGTTCAACTTTTGAAAGATGTCAGGCCTGATGAGAAAAATAAAACAAGAACAAGGGGATCACACAACAATGAAGAAAATTGTGCCTTGATAGCAAATGGTTTTACTGAACCTTCCACATACAAAGAAGCAGTAAAACATAAAGAATGGCAACAGGCTATGATTGAAGAGTATCAAGCAGCAATTGATAACAACACTTGGAAACTTGTTGATTGTCCTACAAGTGTTAAACCCATTGGATGCAAATGGGTTTACAGAATTAAATACAACCAACATGGAAAAATTGACAAGTATAAAGCACGACTTGTGGCTAAAGGTTTTGCGCAGCAGGAAGGCATTGATTATGAGGAAAATTTTGCTCCTATAGCTAAATGGAATACCATCTGATTAACACTTGCATTGGCCACTCAGAAAGGTTGGAAAGTTCATCAAATGGATGTAAAAAGTGCTTTTCTCAACAGAGACTTACAGGAAGATGTATATATGCAAAAACCACCAGGTTTTGAAATTGCAGGGTAGGAACATAAAGTCTACAAATTAATCAAGGCTTTATATGGGTTAAAGCAAGTTCCCTGAGCTTGGTATACCAAAATAGATGAATACCTTAGGAAAGTTGGTTTTCAACGAAGTGAATATGATGATACTTTGTATATCCTTCAACAGAGTCCATATCTGGTGATTCTTGTTATGTATGTAGATGATTTGATCATTATAGGAAACAATGATGATAATATTTCACAGGTGAAAAAGGAGTTACATGTAGCTTTTAAGATGACAAATTTGGAACTACTTCACTACTATCTTGGAATTGAAGTATTCCAACGTCCACATCACATTTTCATTTCTTAGAGTAAGTATCCAACAAAAATTCTTCAGTGATTTGGAATGCAGGATTGCAAACCATCTCTTACCCCTATGGAACAACACTTGAAACGTTCAAAATTTGAAGGAGGGGAAATGGTAGACAAAACTATTTATAGACAATTGATTGGTAGCTTGATTTATTTGACAAACACTCGACCATATCTATCTTATGCTGTCAGTATTCTTTCACGCTTTATGGAGAAACCACGGGACAACCACTGGAATGCAGCCAAAAGAGTTCTTCGATATATCCAAGGAACAAAATATTTTGGTCTTCTTTAAAAAAAGACTAAAAATTTTGTACTTGGTGGATTTTCAGATGGTGACTTTGCCGGAAGTATTGATGATCGAGCATCAACATCAGGTTATTTAATGAACATGGGTTCAACAACAATGTCTTGGAGTTGTAAGAAACAAGCTACAGTGGCCACTTCTACAACAGAAGTAGAATACATCTCAGCATGGGAAGCAACATGTGAAATTGTTTGGTTACGCAGAGTTTTGTAGGACTTGGGCATTTCTCAAGCAGAAGCTACATCATTATTCATTGATAGTCAGTCAGCCATTAAGCTTGCCAAGAATCTAGTTTTTCATTCAAAGACAAAGTATGTGGACACCGAGTATCATCATATCAGATCACTTATTGCAAAGGATGTCATCATTTCAATTTATTATCCTTCAGAAGATCAGATCTCCAACATTTTCATGAAACCTCTTGGCAGAATAAAATTTAATAAGTTCAGGGATGAACCTGGTATCTGTTGTAATGTATCTTTGGATCATAGGGGGGAATGTTAGATAATCCAAAATACAAATATCATAGTTAGAATAAAATGATTATTAATTTAGAATATTAAATTAATAATCTAGAATATTTGATTAATAAATGGAGACATTTAGAAATAGAGTATTGTTGTAAAAAGTATGACTCTAGAAAGGTGTCATATCTTAGGATCAAAATTAGGAGTATAGTTAGAAGATTGTTAAGATAGCATTTATTGTAAATGGACACTTGTTTATTTAATAAGTGATCCATAACTAGAGTTTGTTAGGACATTTATCTTATATATAGATCATTGCAAGAGTGTTGAGTTGTTCGGGTGTAAACTCTTGCAAATTCTCATGTGTAATTTCTTTTCCTATTGAATAAAAGTGTGTGTCTGAGGACACTTCTTCCATTACAAAATACAACACTATCACACCAAATTAGAGAGACTATTGAATTTAAAATATATCTATTAATAATATTCAACAAAGGAGATAGGATAAAACACTATCAAACTTAAATGCCTATTATCAATATTACGTGGAACCTTAACACTCACATTCATTCATAAAAGATGAAGCATCCTATAAAGGTCCACACAGATAAACTTAGTATGTTGGATATTTGATAATCCACTTTGATAAAAACCCAAAACCAACTACTATAGGTCAAACACTTTCCCTCACATACACACACAGTGGCTCTACAACCATCGAAGTTTCAACCTAGGTTATTTGCATGACAATACCTTGTCTCAACCACTAAACCAAAACCTAACCTTCTTTCCCTCTTCCAACTAGTTATTGTTTTAGCTTGATCTCTTTCTTTGATATTAATTCTTATTTATTTATCTAATTTTCTCTTGAATTTAAACTAATATTTACTAGATTAATAAGATAAGAGGCTCAATAAGGGCACCAACAAATTCTTGTTGTCTCCAAGATATTCAGTTGTAGTTATTATCTACTAAAAACTCAAGAATAGTGATTTGTTAGAGGTGTCATTTAGCTATAAATTGAAGCCAATGCAATGTAAACTTTGAAGTTGGTGAATTCAATTGCTATATTTTTTAATATTGTACGGTATCATTCTTAACATGGTATATTTTAGTGATTAGTTTTCATCAATTGGCTATTTTTAGCCTTTTTTTCAAAACATGCATTCACTAATTGGCCATTTTCTCTATAAAAAATCACCTATTTTTACATAGAATATGCTTAAATTGGAAATATTCTAAGCATGTGTTTTTTTAATCTTTGTCTGCATATCTATATGTATGATTTTTTTTAATTGAAATAGTCTCCTAGAATACTATTCTTGGTATAATATTTGAATCCTTAAAAAATACCCTACTATCATAGCCATGCTTCAGTTGAGAACACTATCATCTAATGGAGAGGAAGGTTGTCATCTAGGTTGAATGACACAATCATAGACTTCCATCCAAGTGAAGGACACCTCAATGTCGTAAACAAGATTGTCACCAGTGGACTTCCTTGAGTGTTCTTGGCATTAATTTGGGGCAATTTCATATTTGAACATATGTCATAAACCGACAGATCTATAAATCTCGACTTATTTGTACCCAAAGAGGATGGATATTATGGAAGCGTAGAAGAAACCTATCAAGCGTTAAGTCCTTTTCATATTCTTGGCATTGTTGAGTGGCCTAGGCTTCTATAGATGCCATACAAATGTTTTTTGTAGAAAACTTGAGATTTGATGGCCCTCATATATTTTCCAACAGAATCCTCCACTCTACCCACTTCAAGGCTAAGAGATTCATTCATATTGTTCTAAGTGTATTCAATGGACTTCCCAGTGTCATTAGTCTTGTTATCTGCATTTTCTAGGTCATCTCGCTCTATAGCATTAGTGATCACACCCAAGGACTCTTTCATGGGATATTCAATGACCTTATTAGTGTCCTCAATCTAGTTATTTGCATCTTCATTTTCTTTAGATGCATGAAAAACTTTAAAGGCTAACATGGTTAAGTAAATTACTAATTGTATGGATTGCTAGATGCTTCCAAGAATACATGGGACTACACATGTATTCTTGTTGGGCGAAGCAATCAAGAAATCAGTGATTGGAAAGATTTATTGGAAGTATTCAATTGGAAAGTTTGTGAGAGTGTATCTATTGATGCACTCCAATGTGTGAAGGGTTGATAACCTACCACAATCTGGAGAGTGGAAATAATATCTTGCCATTGAATGGAGATTCAATGTTATTTTCCCTTTTGGTAAAGCTGCATTGATTTTTTTTCCACAGAAGAAAAAAAAAAAAACGTAATTTTATTCATCTAAAGAGACAAAAAACATTTTGTAGGTGCTTTTAAGAATAGGAATATGTGGAAATAGATGATCAAGGATACCACCTGTAGAAATAAAACAACAGTAGAAGTCCCTTAGTCTCACATAAGACAATCAGGAAATTACAACAACTAAAAAACTAAACATAAAAGCTAAACAACATCAGGAAACTTGTCCAAAGGGAACCATCCAAGAAAGACTCTGGTATATAATTTGGGAACAGGGTTGAAAATCAAATAGATATGGAACATAAGGAGAAAAACATGAATGAAGATGGTAGAGATTATGACTCAGCCTATTGTAGTTATGGGTGAGCCATAACCTCACTGAAAAGCCCGTGGTAGTATTTTAAAACCTCTTCTCCCATTGATTCAGTGATGTGCCAATCCCCAAAAGGAAGTAGAGTCCCTGCTTTTGATAAAGTATCTTCTAACTGGTTTTGTTCCCTGTAGACATGTTTGAGTAAGACTGCATAGAATTATAGTCTTCCTTATCATATTTTTTGCGATATTGTTTCTCGATTTGTGTTAGAAATCGTTGGTTTGCATCATTTAATCTTTCTGAAGTCTAAAAAATTGACCAGAAAGAATCACAATTTATGGAATCATAATATACTAACCATTAGTGAGTTTTAATATTTTGATAAGATCACGCTAGATAAGGAAGAGAGGTCAACACATTATCCTAAAGACTATGCTAAAGACATAAAAAAATCTATATTGCTTCTTAAATTTTCAGTTACAAATTAGTTCAAAAAGTAAGAAAAGCCACTATAACATATGTATTTTAGACAATTATAAAAAAAAAGTATTGAGCATCAGAAGTTGGGTAGGCATTGTATTCGAAAAATCCTTTTTTTTTTTGCTAAGTTGCAAGAAGGTGAATCAATGTTTAAAAATTTGTTGAAACTGAAGGATCTTAGTGATCAATTTTCTACTATTATTAAGCGAGTAGATGATGATGATATGGTTCCTTTGGTGATGTGAAGCTTGCCACACTCCTTTGATTCATTTGTTGAGTCATTGTATTTGCTTGGGGAGACTCAAACACTTAAGTTTGAGAATCTACAAAAAATTCTTTTGTAGAAGGAAAGGAGTCTAGATCAAATTGAAGCATCAACCTCGTTCACTACAGAGAGTGCATTTAGTGCACAGTTCAAACACAAAGACAAATAGAACAATGCTACCAGTGCATCCAAAAGATATAAATTCAAATATTATTATTGCAATAAGCCTAGAAACTTCAAGAGAGACTATCAGAAAAGATAACATGACCTAGCAAGTGGTCAAAAGAAATCAAGGTATGCAAATATTGTTGAAGGAGGTGAAGAAACAACAGTAGATGATTTTTCATTTGTGGCATCACAAAATAAATTAGCAAAGTATACAACCTGGTATTTTGACTTAATTTGATCCATACAGATATCGGTGGCCACCCACCTATTCCACTGGCTCAAAACATGGGTTTCCATCTTGGTAGATTTTCTACGTTTTTTCAGGTCCTGAACTTCCAGGGTTGTTTTGAGGCCCTAAACGATGTTTTTTTTGTCTTGACATCACCTAACATGTAGTTGAAGGAAGATGTTAGCCCGAACATAATATGGTTTCCTCGTCTAGACCTTTTCAATGAGATATTGTGCACCCCAAACGGAAATCGTATGCAAAATTTGTGCCCTCGGGAAGTTGATGTATCAACTACCCCCATCGAGGCCTGCAAACCCTTTAGCGTTTCATCTTCCGGGGTTATGGTTTTGGATTTTATTTATTTTAAAAAGGAATTTGGAGCCTCATTGTAGTCATCATCTTCTTTCGAATGAACATAGCCATCACATATCTTCTCAGAGATAAGATGCCACCATTGTAGTGAGTTCATTCACTCTATATTTTTACAGTTTATGTACATTTCTTTCATTAATAAAAATTGTGTATTATTGTATCTCTGTGTTTCTTGCAATATATATGTGTATTCACTTATTATATTTCCGCCTTCATTTCGTTCTCAAAATAATCCAGATCATAAGTTCATCTCACCATTGCAAATATCACAAAGACTAGTATGCAAATTTCACTCAAGATAAGAGACATAGTGAATTTGTTTCTTTGGGTGATGATTGATATTATTGTATTAGAGGATGTGGGGATGTGTGTGTCACATTGAGAAATACATTAAGTTAAAATTTCAATAATTTTTTATATATTCCTGACATGAACACAAATATTTTATCTCTTAGTGAGATAACTAAAAATCCTAATCTTTGTGTAAAATTTCAAGGAAACAAATATATAATTTCTAATCTCTGTGATAACAAGGTGATAATTTTTGGCATTGGTGAGAAAGGGTTGTATAAACTTTTTATTCTAACTAAAAAAACACATGCATAACTGCAGTAGAGAATACCAATGTACTCTAACATGAAAGGCATAAACATCTAAGTTATCAATGTTTATTTGTACTTAGTAAGACTAATATGGTGGATGGCTTTCCATCCATTCAGGAATGTTAAAATATATGTCAGATGGAAAAACAACATTGATATTCATTCGATATTGATAAAGCATGTAGAGCTAAAGGAGTTTTGGACCTAGTACATGATGATCTTCATGGTCCAATAAAGACACCCGTAATGTTTGGACCAAAGTATTTCCTAGTACTAGTTGATAACTTTTCAAGGAAAATGTGGGTTTACTTTCTTAATAAAAAGTTATATTTTTTTTAAGTGGAAATATTTGGTAGAGAAACACATAGGTAATCATATAAAATCTTTAAGATATGATAATGGAGGTGAGTTTGTTTCAACTTAGTTCAAGGAATTATGCAAAAGGGAAGGTATGCAAAGGAAGTATACCACTCTATATGATCCCCAACAAAATGAGTCATGGAAACGAGGAATAGGATAGTTATGAAGATGGAAAGGTGTATGGTGCACAACCAAAATATATTATATTGGTACTTGGTAAAAGTAGTAAATATTGCAGTCTACCTAACAAAAATCCTTGTAAAACTTTGTAGAATATCACTCCAAAGGAATCATGATCAGGAAGAAAAACTTATGTAAGCAATTTTTGTGTTTTCGATTGTATTGCTTTTGCCCACATTCCTCAGGAAAAGAGAAGTAACTTAGATACAAAGAGAAATATATATATTTTTCTTGGATACAATGAACAGTCTAAAAAATACCAGCATACTAAAAGAGAATTTATTTTAATATTTGAAGTAAAGAAGAAATGAATAATATTCTTGAAAAAACTTAGTATTTGAGATTAAAAAAAAGTGAATAATATTTTTGAAAACACTATTTTCAAACTTTATAAAAAAAATTAAAATAATTTTAATGTTGCTAAAGATAAAATTGACATCCTTCAACATTAAGGTGTTTATGAAATTCCATATTCTTTTGGTGTCTTTTATATTAGTCAATTAAATTGATCCATTTAAACTACACTTAAAGAACACGCCATCAATATCACGATTATTGTTTAACATTTCTATTGTTGGGTATGTGTTATATTCTTTGCATGTGTGTGTGTGTGTGGGTGCGCTACAACAACTGCGTCTGGGCGGTTATTTGCTATTTTTAGCGGATTTTGCTATTTTTAGCTGATTTGTAAATTAATCCCGGATTAAGGGATTAGGGTTTTGGTATCTACGGAATACCTAAAAACATTGTATATATTGTATGGCGAATGGTGAAATT
>SNQJ01S0004439.1:33513-82823 GCA_010110895.2 Picea sitchensis | reverse complement strand
TTAACCTTTGAATTTGATGTCCAGATTTCTTTTCTACAAGGGCCTTGTAGGCCAAAAAATTTGCTCTTAAGTTTTAAGAAGTAAACCCAAATACGTCTTGAAAAGTCATCAATAAAAGTTAAGAAATACTTGCACCCAGAAAATAAGGAGAAGAAAGTGGACCACAAAAATCAATGTGAACAAGCTTCAAAGCGCCTGAGGCATGCCAAGAGGCATGTTTGTCAAAATTGTCCTGATGATGTTTGTCAAGAGAAAAATCAGCACAAACACCATCTTTGCATGAAACAGGAGGAATACCAGTCACCATCTGTTGATTACATAGTTGTTGCAATGTGCAATAGTTTAGATGACCAAACCGCTCATGCCAAAGTTTTCTCAAGTCATCACTGTGAGAAACAAAAACTAATGAAAAAGATGATGACCCAAAGTTGTCAAACTTGTACAACCTGGTAATATCATCAACAATTTCAGTTGCAAGAACATTCTTAGGATATTTTATATCATTGATTACAACTTTGTGAGGTTAAAACTAGATGTTTTTACCTTCACCTGAATGAGTGATTTGATATATTGATAAAAGGTTACAAGAAAGACTTGGAACACATAATACATCATTGAAATGACCATTTTCTACTTGAACTATTCCAGATTCTACAACACTAAGAGATCTATCATCACCAAAAAATATTTTCTTGGTGTTACATTCATTTAGAGCAGAAAATATGTCTTTATCCTTAGCCATATGATAATATGCTCCAGAATCAATAAGCCACTCATTAGAAGAAGAAGTAGAAGTTGTATTGAAGGAGAAACCAGAAGCAAAAAGTGCATGTCCATGAGAAGAAGAAGAAGAAGTAGAATCAATATTGATGTTATGCTTCTTCATCATTGCTTCTAAAGTTTCCATCTTCTTGAAACATTTGGACTCATTGTGACCATCTTTATCACAAAAGTTGCAATGTCTATCAGTCTTCTTATTTTTATATTTTGTTCATTTGTCACCATTAGGAGCAGAAGTTGTCTGAGTGGGTTTGGGACCCTTATGTTGCTTGTTGTTGTGGTGAGATGTTGTTTCTTGGGATTCTTGGGTTTAACTTTCTAATGGACGACTAAGGCTTTGTTGGAGGTACCTACAATGTTGATCAAACCAAGTTTTACAAGCTTATCGTGCTCTCTAATAAAAGAATCACAAAAGAACTCAAGAGTGGGTTTTTGATAAGTTGTCCCTAGAGCCTCTTTCATGGCATAAAAGGTAGATACAAACACAAAATATGCACTTCCTATCTTAGAAAGAATAAGATAGATGCAACACTTTTCATCCATCTTTATCTTACATTCTTCACATAAAATTCTGAGTGTTTTAAACTTAGACAGATAGTCTTCAATGCAAGAAAAATCACTTGGACTTAAAGTCAGTACTTTATTTTCGAAGTGTTGTGCTCGAATAATATTGTGTTTACCAAACACAGATTCAATATTTTCCCAAGCTTCATTAGGTTTATCAATTTGTTTAAGGTGGAACCTTATATCAGGAAAGATGGACATTCTCATTAGTCCACATGCTTCATCATTCTTATTAGCCCATTTGACTTTCTTATCAGTATCAGTAGGTTTTGTTTCATTTCCCAAGGTAATCTGGTACAAGTGTTTACTTCTTAATAAATCCTCCATATGGGTTTTCCATTGGAAGTAGTTGGTGTTGGTAAGAAAAAAATTACTTGAAGAATCCATATTAAATGTATAGATAATATGGATTTAAAAAACTGAAACCGATGATCTAGATGGAAAGATCTCAAAAAATTAGGCGGTTTAAAAAAAAAAACGGCACTAAAAACGAACTTCAGATGTGAAAGTTATGCTCTTTTAAAAAAAGACATAAATGGTAACCAAAGGACCATGTGATGGTGTAAGTTGCTTTATGAAGTGACCCATTTTTATAAAAAGAAGTAGGGATCACTTTTACAATGAAGTAACTTTATAAAAGAAAAGTTGCATGCAAAATAAATAACTCTAAAATAAAATATTAAAGCTACTTATAGTGATTCACTTTTATACTTGAAGGGAAATACATTTTAAATTGGAGCATGAACTTTTTCAATAAAAAGTAACAAAAGAGAAACTTCAACTCAAGACCCTTTACTTAATAAGGAAACTCTTAACCAAGTGGGCTAGCAAAGCATATTGTATTTCTTAGCAAGAGGATTGTTGTTGTTGTTGTGCTAAAAAAAACTCTTTTCACACAAGAATTTTTTTTTGTTTATCGATGACAACAAGGGTTAGATCTCGGTTAACTTACCCGGAAAATGCACATTTTTCTATCTGTTTTTTATTTGTCAAGATTGCACAGGGTGCGGGGAAAAGAGAATACGCAGATCTAAAAGAGTAGCAACCCGGAAACAAACAATATAAAAATGAAATAAAACCAAAATAATACTCTGCCAAAAAATAAAAAGGGGTGTATTCAGGGTTTATACCTCTGGAACTAGCTAAAATGGCCATATCTTGGGAAAACAAAAACCTTTTCGAGTGAAACGAAAAGCGTACATGAATGAAACAAGTGCTCCGGACGTAATAGAATAGTCCTCTCAGCCCAGAAATGTACGGAAATGGAAGAAAATGGAGATGAGATAACCCAACTTCACAATCTCGATCTACAACAGGAGTGGGTCTTCAAACAGGCTCTGATACCATGTTTGACAACACAGGTATTCCAATAGAGGATGAACACCTTCAGTAACCACTCACACAACTAGATTAAAGATCAACACACCGATGTTTTAACGTTTTAAAACCCCTATGGGGAAACATCCACGACCCCAGCCAACGTCGCCACTTGGAGCAGTTTAATAATGCAAAAGAAAAAGATTACAGAGAGATTTTCTCACAATCGATCATCGGAAAATGACCCTCCATGCTCTTTAAATAGAGATCATGGACCAATTGGGTGTTAATACATAGATCAATGGTTGTTAAGATCGAGGAGAATATGAATCCTTAGATAACTCTATGTCGGGAACATATTGTGGTCGTCAGATTTCCTAACTACAAATGCATACTAATGCATAATAAAGAAACATACTAAGAAACACACTTTTACCTAATGACACAATAGACCAAGTAGATCTTAACTAACTCCTAAGTGTCTAAATATCCTAACAGGTTCTTTTCAAAATACAACACTAACACACCAAATTAGAGAGAGTATTGAATTTAAAAAAAAAAATATTAATAATATTCAACAAAAAAGATAGGCTAAAACACTATAAAACTTAAATGTCTATTATCAATATTACATGGAACCTTAACACTCACATTCATTCATAAAATATGAAGAATCATATTAAGTTCCATACGGATAAACTTAGTATATCGGAGATTTGATAATCCCCTTTGACAACAACCCAAAACCAACTACTAGAGGTCAAACACTTTCCCTCACATATACACACAATGTCTCTACAACCATCGGAGTTTGAACCTAGATTATTTGCATGATAATACCTTGTATCAACCACTAAACCAAAACCTATCCTTCTTTCCCTCTTCAAACCAATAATTCGTGTATCTTGATCTCTTTCTTTTATTTTATTTTTTGTTTATTTATCTAATTTTCTCTTGAATTTAAACTTCTATTTACCAGATTAATAAGATAAGAGGCTCAATAATGACACTGACAGATTCTTGTTGTGTCCAAGATATTAGGTTGTAGTTGTTATCTACTAAAACATCAAGAATAGTAATTTGTTAGAGGTGTCATTTGGCTATATATTGAATCCAATGCAATGTAATATTTGAAGTTGGTGAATTCAATTGCTATATTGTTTAATATTGTTTTGCATCAGTCTTAACATGGTATTTTTTAGTGGTTAACTTTCACCAATTCATTATTTTTTAGCCTTCTTTTTCAAAACATATATTCACTAATTGGCCATTTTATCTATTAAAAAAACGCCTATTTTCTTTACATAGAATATGCTTAGATTGGAAATACTCTAAGGATGTTTTTTTTTTAATCTTCGCCTGCATATCTATATGTATGATTCTTTTTTAATTGAAATAGTTGCCTAGAATACTATTCTTGGTATAATACATGAATCCTTATAAAATACCCTATTATCAGAGCCACACTCCAGTTGAGAACACTATCATCTAATGGAGAAGAAGGTTGTCCTCCAGGTTGAAGGATGCAATCATTTAGTGAAGGAGACTACCATCCAGGTGAAGGATACATCAATGTGGTAAAGAATACCACCGCCTGTAAACTTCCTAGAGTGTTCTTGACATTAATGTGGGGCAATTTCATATTTGAACCTATGTCAGAAACCCACAAATCTGTGATTGTCAACCTATTTGTACCCAAAGAGGATGGGTATTATGGAATCCTAGAGGAAACCTATCAAGCATTGAGACCTTTTCATTTTCTTGTCATTATTGAGTGGCCTAGGATTCTATAGATGCCATTCAAAGCAATTTGTAGAACACTTGAGATTTGATGGCCCTCATATATTTTCCAACAGACTCCTCCACTCTACCCGCTTAAAGGATAAAATATTAATTCATATTGTTCTCATCTTCTTCAATGGACTTCCCAGTGTCATTAGTCTTTTTATTTTCATTTTCTAGGTCATCTCGCTCTATAGCATTGGTGCACACATCCAAGGACTCTTTCATGGAATATTCAATGGCCTTATTAGCATCCCTAGTCTAGTTATTTGCGTCTTCATTTTCTTTAGATACATGAGAAAGTTTAAAGGATAGTGTGGTTAGGGAAATCATTGATTGTAGGGATCACTAAATGCTTCCAAGAATACATGGGACTATGCATGCATTCTAGTTGGGCATAGAAATCAAGAAATCAATGATTGGAAATATTGTTGGAAGTATTCAACTAGAAAGTGTGTGAAAGTAAATCTATTGATGCACTCCAATGTGTGAAGGGGTATAACCTACCACAATTTGGCATAGTAGTGGATTGAGGACTCAAGGGATTTCAGTCATGATGATTGAGGGGTTGGTTGGGAGGAGAGTCATCCCCCACACTCTATTTTGGAATGTGGGATTGTGGATTGGAGTGCAACTGTTCGACATTCATGGTGTTGTAAGTAAGTTGATTCCTTCAACTTGCAGGTAAGTTACTCACCACTCACTCCTTTTTATAATTTTTGTAATATTGAGTCATGTATCTTTAATTTTATCAATTAATGGTTAAAAATTGTGGTGTTTATCTACATATTTAGATTTATTTGAATTTGGGCCTTGATAATGTCCACTCCTAGGATGTTATGCAAAATCCTCAACCTATCTCCTTTGTGAGGGAAATGTTTATACAAGTGGTCTCCTTCACATCCCTAACACTTTATGGGTTGTTTTTTTTGCCTCTTCGCAAGGAATCTATCATTTCATGTTCACCTTGTGTTGGTTTTCCTTAATGGTGTGATTGAGATATTTTTCTGATGAAAGGCGGCTTGAATCCTTTCTTTCTTTGATCCATCTTGTCTTTCTTCTTATCATCCCAAGATTTTTGAAAATATGGCCTTCCCTTGTTTTTCTCATACAAATATTTATCCTTCATCATGGCTTCTTCCAAAGTATTAGGCTCAACAAATTAGATTTTATCTTTGTAAAATGATAACAAGCCACTCTAGAACCTATGGATTTTCACCTTTTTGTCCTTAATGAAGTCCACGTACCCTACAATCTCCAAGAATTTCTTCTCATACTCCTCCATAGTCATGTTTCCTAGCTTGAGCAAAAATAACTCTTGCATCTGTTTGTCATAGTAATTATATGTAAAGTACTATTGTTGAAAATATTTCTTAAACTGGTTCCAAGAAATTCTATTCTCATCAATATGATTGACCTGTTTTAGCTGGTCCCACGACATGGAATCTTTCCCTTGAAGATGAGATATTGAAATCCTTGCCTCTAGGTTTTATGAGTAATTATGTAGTTGGAAATTCTCATGCCCAAAACCCAGCTTCAAAATCTTCACCCTTCCCATTCTCTCCATCAAATGGTGGTGGCTTGAGCTTCCTAAGTTCTCCTTGCAAAACATTTGACTCAAGCCTCCTCCTCTAATGTCCAACAAAGGACACACTTGGGATTCTCTCTGATTCTGAAGGTGCACGTGCTCTTTTGGTTTAGTGTCCTGGTGAATGATGATGTATACTAGCAGTCCTTGAGCACTTAGATCCCCTGTGGTCATCCCTTGTATCATGAGATTTGGATGTTGTTGCATGTTTTGCACTAGCTTCTTGTTTGGTGTTATAATATTTATTGATTTTTCTTTGTAACACATTCAAATTCTATAGCAGTTGATTGTTAATTTGATTCTAATTTCATCTTGAGCTCTTATCAACCTTTCATTATCTACTCTATATATTGTCACTTCCCTTTACAATATCTTCATAGTCTCAACTAACTCCACCGAATCTCCTATGCTTCAATGTCCATTCTACTTGGTCTCTGCATTTCCAAAATTGATATGTAGACCTCTGATATCATCCCCACGGCTATAAGATCCATGTGCATCCTCCATGTCTCTAGTTATTTTATATGAACCAATTATGTTTTGACTGTACCTCTAATTCTACAAAAATGTGCACGCAACAATTACTATTAGAATTATGCATATTGTAAAATATTTCATTAATTAGGCTACAAGTCATTATTCATTTGAAATTATGAAGAGTATGGATGCATCAAATTAGATTCTAATTATTTATACATATTCTCCTCTAATCATATTTTCAATGACTATACTCATGCATCATTCTAAGCTCCGAGTTAAAAGTTACAACTTTCTGAATTTTGTTATTTCCACTCAGTTGTGCCCTATTCTCACTAGTGCAATCTAGCCAAGAGACCATCTTCTTCCATTTGTAACATAAAATATGTTAGGAATAAAAAAAACTTTATATTGGGCGTATATAATGTTTTCGATTTTGAACACACGTCAATTTTTAGATTCAGAATCTGTCGCTCCAGTCAAATTATGTATAAATCTGGAATTGACAACTTTACACTTTTTACAGTTTCTCTAGACTTGGAATTTTTAGCCAAAACTAGTTATCTCCCAATCAAAGGAAAACTGGGACAAACTTCCTCAATACAAAGTTTGTTGGATTGTTGAGGAGGTAAAATGTCAATTAAATAATGTTTTCCAGATTTGTGATTTGGGGTCCCTTTTCCTCCTTTGAAGATTTCAAAAATCCCCAAAAGGTGTCTGGGAATAGTGAGTTTTGGCCTACTTTTACACCTCCACTCCAAACCCTTTGGAATTATGCCAAAATCCCAACTGGGTATCTCCATGTTTTCCTTTTGGTACTCACTATAAAAAATTTATCAACAACAAGACCTATGTGTTCATTTTTTAGTAGTCAACATTTCAGATCACCAATCAAATCCATCATCATGACAAAACCATCAAGTAGGAGAAGATGGCCACCTAGCAATAAATACATCAAGAGCATAGACAAAAACCCTAATAGATAATAATGTCAACTTTAAGAGAGAAATAAAAACTACGAAAACCCTAGAAAATATTGTCGGCTTTAAGAGAGAAATAAAAACTGTGGAAACCCTAGAAAGCTAAAAACTATAAAAACCCTAGAAATCTAATATTACATATATAATATTATATTTCGAATTAGTATTCCAAAACCCGGGTTCTACTCCAACAACAGTTAGAATCCACCAGCTCTCTTCCCCACAACATGCACAACCCAATGAATGGGATCCCCCTCCTCTATCACACAATCCCTCAGGCCTTCCCACTTCCCTCCAGGGCTCCAATGCACTCAATTAGCTAGGAATCTCACAGTTGGGGACTCCAAGAACTATCAACTGCTCCAAGAGTGTTCACAATAGCCTTCACAAGGCTCTTGAGCCATTTCCTCAACAAGAAATGCTCCACAGGTACACAACCCATTTTTACATTCACATTGGCCAAAATTCCAGCATAAACACAATCCAATAATGGCTTCCATCAAGCACAACATGGTTGGTGCTCTTCCTAGCACTCTGCTCTTGTCTTGCTACCCAAAATTAGCGTGTAAAATTTGTCCTCTTTTTCCCATACAAATTGCATTTTCTTCCATGCATGTTGACTCTCACACTCCCCCATTTTGATTGTACTTCAGCCCCATGCTCCCAATAAATATGGGATGCCACTTCTCACACCCACCCTCTTACATGAATTCAATGTTTGAGGGTCTAATAAGTCAAAGGGAGAATGTTGATTCCCACTAGCACATCTAGTTAAGGTGTGGGTTTTGTTTGATAGGTGACCTGACTTCAATACCCTTACGGTGTGTTTAGTTGGGAGGGGACACCCAAAAATCCATCCATGTTAAAGGTTGGTGCAGTGTAGGCTGAGTGTGATCCCCGGGTGATTTTGACGGCTTAGATGCCCCTGGGTTGTGGTTTCTTAGCCAGTGGTTGAAATGCTAGCCCTCCAAGTGACGGGCATTTCTAACAAACAAACAAAAAAAAGTTGATGGAAGAATTATATGGTAATGACACGTTAACTCAAGCAAATGGCATGGGTTTCTCTTATATCCCCCCTTTTAGCTCCCTCTCTTGTGGAATCATAGCCCCCCCATCGTTTCTATCCCTCTCATATCGCACCCAATGATTATTATTTTATTAATTATTTCATTATATCATTTACATAATTTGGGCCTCGACCATATTAATCAATATAGGCTCTACTCCCAAGCATATCAACTCACCAACCTAAATCACACTTATACAATTACATTATAATTTATGGGGGCTAAAACTGGAGATATTACATTTAGGGCATCACCATGTGGTGTTGGAACAAGCAGAAAAATGCATTGACAAACACAAGGCTAAGATAAGGGAATGATAGCGCTATATGGGCTAAGATAAGGGAATGACAGCGCTATCCTAAGAGCTAGAGATCAATATTGAAACTAGATTTGATCTTGGTGGCTAAATAAAAGATAGGATACGCTTATTCCCAGTGATTTTGAGTAAAAACAACTATAACTAAGATCTACGACATATGTGTCCCCTTAGCTGCATCATTGTAACCGTCTATGGACTCTTCGGCCTCCACTTCAAATCGTTACTTACAAAAGGAGTGTAATAGAACAAAAAGGTCCATTGATCATCCCGATCTTCATTAACTTATGAATTAAAGTATTATTATTTGACCTTCATTAACTTATTATATGAATTAAAGTATCATTAGGATATTGAAATTTTAAAGTATCATTAAGATATTGAAATTTGCTCCTTCGAGAGTGGGATGAAAATCAATATTTCATTTAAACATTTTTTCATCTCTAAAAAAGTTTTAGATTTTATATTAATGAGAGATATTCTAATTTTACAATTTTTTAATAAAAATTATAAATAATGGTGTGATAATTTGTACTTATTGTTATAAATTTATAATAATGAATAAAATAGATAATTAAAATAAATAAGATTATTATTTTCTTATAATAATAATAATCTATTTTTAAAGTTACGATCAAGCCACATCAAATTGGTGTATGAGACTCTCTTGTTTATAGGACAAAGGATCTTCTAGTCTAATCATTTGACTAATAAAATCTACAAAAATATACATACCCTACCCTACCCCTTTAAAGATATACATAATATTAAAAGTAAAGTTATACCTTCTTCTAAATTTATATTATTTTTATAATATGATTATATTATATTCATATTTTCCAAGTTTGGAATCTATTTTGATTATTCGCACCGAGGCGTATTTAAAAAGATTAACAAATTTGGCTGGCAATCGCTAATTAATAATTTTTTAAAAAGTTTGTGAATTATATAACAAGTTATTTTTCACATCATGGAATAGTTAAAGAAATTAAAATGGTTAAATCTGTGTTCGGAGTTGGGAATACGAAGCGTCTTTTTAAAGAAATTAATAACACGCGAGAGTCGGTGAGGTGGGAAGCTTCTGATGGACCGTTTAGTGTACGTAACTGTAAGGAGCATTACATGTCTCCCTGTTTATACGTAACGGTCACAAAGAAAAGAACCGCTAAATACGTTAGCTCTTCCATCTCGCTCCATTTGGTTTTGTTAGGTTACGCCTTCCATCTCACTCAGTGTACACAACACGGTACCTATAGTTGTCATCTCACTCCAACTAATTTTGGAGGACGTGTTGGGCAATTCAGAGGATGGTTCTTTCTTTCAGCGTCACATCCACATCCACGTGTTTATAATTTGATGTTTTGATGTGATGTTTGAGATGTATTTAATGTTGCGGCAAGTGGTATATATACAGTGAAATATATTTTAACAACGTCACATCCACGTGTTTATAATTTGATATTTTGATGTGATGTTTGAAATGTATTTAATGTTGCGGCAAGTGGTATATATACAATAAAATATATTTCAAAATATATATTATATATATATATATCATCGGTAACAGTATTAAATGCTACATAGTAAACTGTTTATTACTTACCATAGAAAAAAACTTTTTTTTATTAGTAATAAAAATGAATTATTGTTTTATTAATAATAAAAAGGAATTATTGCTCACTATAAAGTAGAGGCTTCCTTTATTCGTAATAAAAATGAATTAAGAAAACTATGTTGAGTCGCAATCATTTTAAAATTTAAAAATATCATTTGTCGTAATCAGTAATTTCGAAATTATTAGACTTCGTATTTTGGAGGATATTGGAGAATGAATTTCAGATTTACGCGCAATCAGAGATTGAATTAATTGAAACTCGTAAATTTCAAAAAGCAATGCAGTGAAGTGGGTAGAGTAGAGCGCTTCGTGTCGGAACAAAATATAAAGTGCGGAGTTGTCGCTTTGACTAAATCATGCTTTTTTTTTAGACTTTCTCTATTGAAAAAAAATTAACTTTAAATTGAGTGAATTTCCTTTAATATTATTGTTTATAAATAATTAAAATTGATTGAATTTCCTTTAATATTATTGTTTATAAATAATTAAAATTGATTTTCAATTCCATTTAATCTGGCATTATTTTTTTCATTTAGGTTTTATTCTAGTCAATAATATGTTGACAAAATCTTGAGTTTTTGCAAAAATTGGTTTATTCGAAATATTATTCTAGGAGAAGTGATTAAGAGTTTCCTACAATATTAATTCCAAAAAATTTAAGCGTGGTGGATTTATTGAAGTGGTTGAGTGATATGAAGATGTCAAATCTTCAAATATCTTTGTAGGGTTTGGAGGTCATCTTTGTGGATATTGTGGGTCTCACTTGATGTTGACAACTTAACCCTTAGTTTACCTTGGGTACAATACTTTAATGCTTTGGAGTTTTATTAAGAGTTGTATTTCAATAGAAAAAACAAAAACAAAATTGATTAAATAATAGTAAAAAGAAAAAGAATATTTAAATCAATGTTTAAAATATGAGAGAGGGATGGCATGGCAATGACATCATATTTGATCATAAGGTTTGCTTAGGTCCAATTATTGCTTCCAATAGCAAGCTAAAACACATTTACTCAAAGAGTAAGGTGCATCACACAACTATAGTAGGCAACGACTCCATCATTATAAGGTCCCTTTTACAACACTCAAATCCTCAAAATATTTGCCTATCTCATCTAATCCAAAGAATGATAGACATATTCTCTCACTTAGAGGAAACTTTTTTCTTTAAGTGCTACAAACACATAATAAAGAGACCATCACCTTGAGAATACAGGGGCATCCTTGAATGAAGGTCAATTAAGAAAGCAGGGAGGGGGTTATTCATTATACTCCTCTCCCATGATATCAATCAATGTTATACCCACGATGAATACCATTCATAAATGTTAAGTCTAATGGTCTGACAAGGAATATGGGTTATTTCCATTAATAGGCCGCACTCCTTGATTCTACTTGGACTCCTTGATGTTACCATATGTCGATGCCTTTGATTAATGTGATAATTCTAATCTAATTTGAAGCAAGTTAATAAGTGGACAACTCAACATTTTTTCCATCAAAATTCTTCCTCAAATATGGTAGGAATTTTGTTGGAAGTTATAGTTCCACTTGATTGATGAGAACTTGTCCATTTTAGGCTTTAGCACATTTTAAGAAGACACATATTGTCTGAATTTTTAAAATTAATTGTATCAAGGCAAAACTTTGTCTCGTTGAAAAAATGGGCTCACTGTAAAGGTTGAGTTTGTCATTTTGTTAACTCACTCCATCCAGTTTTCCTCCATGTGTCCTTTTATTTAGATTGAAGGGTGGGATGAGAGAGCAATCTCTTCCCTCCCTCCCACTATTGGTATTTGTGTTTCTACCTTGACAACCTACTATGGTGTTCTCAACCTAGGGAACGCAATGAATGAAATTTTCTTGGTGGGTCTTAGCTCTATTGGTAATTCGTATTTGATTTGGGGAATTTCTAGCACTACAAGAAGTATAGCTTAGTGTAGGAACAATCAATGTAAGATGTGTGAGTTGGTGGAGGTCAACATAAATGAGAAATGGTGCAAACGATGGGTGATAGAAGCTCAATGGTTTGCGGTATCCTTTGTCTTCCAATAAAAACATAGGAAAGTGGCATGGGAGGAAAAATTATTGGTGGAAATTCAAGAGCGAGACATGCAAGTTGTTCATATTGTTTCTCAATTAAGGAAAATGCAAGACCTAGAGCCTCAGTTCAGGGCATTTGAGCAAGTTCAAAGAAGGAGGTATTTAGAATTGGACCCTTGTTTCAAATTTGTAGTTTCTCTAGTGGCTGGTATTGTTGGCTTCCTTAATCTCCCTCCAAAGATTCTCTAGACCCTTGCTCCTTTTGCTTCTGACTCTTATGGCTCGAAGGAAGGAAGTGTGGGGGCTCAATGCAATCCAAATTTGAAATTGGAAGCCATGGTAGTTGGCCTTCTCCTACAACACAACAAAAAATGGACATGTGTTTCAAGGAAGATAACAAGGAAAACTAGGTGCTTGAAGATGTCATGCATGTTGGATTACTGAGAGGGGGGTGAATCAGTAATAACCGAGGAGAATTGAATCGATGTGTAATTCTAATCTTTCTTCATGTATATCAATGTAGAATTATTATCCAATAATGGTGATAATAAATAAACAATCACACACATACAGTACAGTGTTTCATTGAAACCAAAATCGAGAAAACCACGGAATGTTTTCTTATATGTCTTGAAGAATTACATTCATTGGAAGCACCAGCTTCCTTTGTTTTCCGGTGTATTTGGAAGGAGGCTCCAACCCTAGTTTCGAACACGAGGAAGCTCCAACTCCCAAATCTATGGCTACAACCCGAGGAAGGAGGCTACAACCCCTGATGTTCTCAGGCTGTAGGAAGGTGGCTACAACCACACATCCTTGCCCCATCCTGCCACCACACGTAGAAGTAGATAGAATGGTAGACCACCATTGTCACACTATCAACGTGAGATATGTGTAAACTTGGCTGCCAGCCATCCCGAACCATGCATCAGCGTACATCAGCACATAAACAAGTGCGTAACCATTACCGCAATGCGTAATCAGCACGGTACCATACAGAATTGCATCAACCATGCACCAACGTAATCAATGCATTACCTGTAAAACAGTGCATCAATAGTACACCAACTTTGTAACAACTTTTGTACCATAAACAAGTGCATCAACCATGTACCAAGTATGTTACCAATCGTATTCTCATCAACTATGCTTCGTCAATATGTACCAACATCATCTATTCTCCCCTTCACATGTATGTTGCTCATCACCTTCTTGTCTCAACCATGTACTCAACATGGCACCTCAACCAAAAGCCCTCATCAAGATTTCATCATCAAAATCTGATTTTAAACTCATAGACACGGTGTTTTTATCACATTTATTCAAACCTTCATTACTTTAATAGCAGAAACTAGCATTTCATCAAACTTTTTCTTTAGTCTCACATTACTAATTTTGGATTAGTCCAGCAACTCTAACTTGAAGTAATCATAACTTTGAACTTTACATGTGTATAAAACTCTTGAAACTGATACACAATGTTCTTCAGTGTGTTTTTGTAATTCATCCAATTGGCACTACTTGGAACCTCTCAAAGGAGTTATAGCAAAAATGACATACCTTCTTGAATTATGACTTATTCTAGAAAGCGTATGTAGAGAGTTCCCTGCACAAAAATATTTGATGAAATGATATGGAAATATTACAGCCTACTACAGGCGTACCCTAACCAACACGTTTATTCTCACTAAATTTGGACCTGTTATGAAGAAGTTATGACGTGTTTGCAAACACCTGATTTTGACTAGTTTAGGAATGGCCACAAACCCTATTTTCCATGATTGTAACTCCCCAAAATACAATGACCCACAAGCTGGGAATTTTTGAACCACAGATACTTGGATATGTTTTTCTCACTTGCATATCAATTTAAGGATCTGAATCATTTTTTTTTTTTTTTTTTTTTTTTTGCAAAAATGGTGAGATGACACGAAATAACATACCTTAGAAAGCACCATCAAAAGGAACATCCTTCCTTGCATTTCAGCGTTTCTTTTCTTCACCTTCCTCCTTTAAATTTCGGCTTGGTATATCATTTTGTGAAACCTCAAGAACCTATATATTCAATATTCTCAAGTGTTATTCAAATGAGAGCCTTGCCTCTTATTTATACTCTCCATTAGCTTCCTTAAAAACATATTCTAGGTCACTTGGCCCTCTTTCCTTATTTTAGGGTTGGGTCCACTTCAATTTCTCCATTGAAATTATTATTGAAATAATTTATTTTTGTATTCACTTTGAATTATAATACACTCATCCACTGTACTTTTATTTACACTTTAAAATCTCTTAAACCACTTTGATTACTTTGGGCTTAGATGACATGAAGGTCCTCTCAACTTAAATGGGCCATAACTCTCAAGCTGGGGAGTTATGAGTTCTACCTTCTACCTTAAATGGCATGACATGTACCCCATCCATATAGAATGATATTATCTGAAAATATGTGTATATGCAGTACCCATCAAACAAACTTGGGTCCATTACCCCAAACACAGGGGTCTCCAACTTCTCATGGCCCTTACTCTCTAGCAGGAGGGAATTATGTGACGTTCCACATACCATAGAAATTACATGACAAGAAATATCCATATAGGATATTTTCACGACAAATTCACTTTCCTTCATCTCATTATTCCATAATTAAGCATGGGTTCTCTTACTCCCACAAAGCGTCTTTCTGTGAGGGCTTTCTCACCATAGGGGGACCACTTTTGGAGTTCATCCATATTTACTTTCTTATCAACCATGACAAAACAATAATGAGTGTATTTACATCCAAACACTATTGGGTCCATTACCCAAAACTTTGTACTCTGGATCTTTCTTCAGGGTTGACATCAATGGCAACCAACCTTAATCAACAATCTCCCCTTTGGCATTGATGGCAACACTCGTGCAACAAATCATATGGTCATGCTCCCCACGAAACCATGCCTCTGTCCTCTGCATCTGATAAATCAGATCCACCTGGAACCATGCCTGTCCTCACGCATCGATAAATCTCTCCCCCTTTGTCATCCAATGGAAAGTGTATCTTTTTCCATCCTGGGCTGCTCCCCATGAAAGACTATACTCTTATGGTGCTTCCTCATGTACATCTAGAGACATATATAAGATAAGCATTCAAAAAACATTCATTTTGAGTAGAAATAAATCCAAAGTCTTTGTGAGAAGATATTCAAAGGCTTCCAATGGAAATGGTTTGTAAGATAGATGTCCGCCACTTGTTCTTTGTGCCCACATAATCAACTTCTATGTTCTTTTCTGCAGCTTGTTCTGCATTAGAAAGTGCTTGATTGGATGTGCTTGAATCTTCAGGTGCATCCACTTAGGGTTTGGTCACATTGGCACTTGTATTATCACAATGTATTGGAATGGGCTCATCATACTCAACGTATATCTGATCAAGTTTGTTTCATCCAAAGAACACACATTAGTACAACATGTTCTTTGTTGCAATATGTCTCTGCCTCGGTTGTAGATGAGATACTTGTTGAACTTGATCTTCTATACATTCAGTTCTCGCAATATTCATCTTCATCATTTCCTCTTCATGTATATCTTCTTCTTCGTAAGTTGTTCCATTGATTGGTTTCTTCTTTCTTTGATTCGGTATGCCTGTTTCATCAATTTTCACGTTGATGTTTTCCACAACTTTGTTTAATCTTAGATTGTATTGCTTGTATGCTTTCCTTGTGCTTGAGTAACCAACAAATTATTCTCGTTTGTCCGCACGAGAGTCAAACTTTTCCCATTATGTCATCTTCTCTTAAGATGTAGCATTTAGCTTCCAAAACTTCGAGGGTGCTTCACATTTGTTGGTCTTCCTTTCCATAGCTGGTATGGGGTTTTGTGGAATGTTGTTTATATGAGGCATTACTCTGTTTTGGTACGTGGTGTTTATTGTCCTTTACTTTGTGTCCAAAAATGTGACGACTTTGGATTAGTATGTTTGTTTAAGTTATGCTCATGGCTGGCAACGTAAATGCATTGCAATGATTGCTGAAGCGAGAGGTGCTTTATTCATGGTTAAACAGTCCATGAATTCCAGGAATGCAGTTATGGTATCGGATGCTGGATTCTTGAATCCATCTCATTTCCAGCATTTCACCGTATATCTTGAAATTTTTCAAAAAGCTTACGATTTGTTCTTGAGAAGAAAACTGGAGTCATTCTTGTATAATCATCAACTAATAGCATAAAGTATCTCGCACCTTTTAAACTTTATTTGTGGTTGGTCCCTTCGTCCTGGTTAACAATTTCTAGTGGTTTTGTTGTGAATATTCTACAACTGATTTGAACCCGGTCCTTGTTTGTTTTCCTTGTTGACAATGCTTGCATAAAGGGTGGGTTGGTTTAGAGTGATATAGGGCATTTCTCTTCTGCTTCTCTTTGCTGACTTTGACAAAGGTTATCAAAATTCATGACTCATTCTTAAATTACCATAGCCAACAATCTTCCTAGACACTTTCATTTCAATTTCAAACTTAACACATATATGTTGCTTGAAGTTCTTAGGTTGTAGCGACCAATTTCCCACGAACCTTCTTTTCTTATATCACACTTTTGTGGATCAAAAGTAAATTTATGACCTAGGTCACACAATTGACTCACACTAAAAAGATTATGTTTCCATGTCTTCTACTAGTGACATTTACTTGCCTTTTCATTCTTGTTCCCAATTAGTTGTGCCTTGATACAATGATTTTGGATGAATCATCATTTCAAGGGAGTTGATCCATCTCTCCCTCATTAATGTAAATAAACTTGTCTCTATCACTGTCATGTGTTTTACAGACATCACTTGTCAACGCCTAATAACGTTTCTTACGATTTTGGCTTATTGAAGCGGTATTGCGTCTTCATTGCTATCTTGATCTTGCTTTCTTATCCATGTCATTTTAAGAGATTCTTGTTTGTGACTCTATTGAGGTTCTTTAGGAGAGTCTGTCATTAACGAATTTTTGGCCATGTGTCCAAAATTGTTACATTCATTACTTAGGTGCTCAAGGATTCCCAACACATTGTAACTTCTTTGTGTTTCATTAGGTATTCTTGAGTAACCCCTTGTGTATGACTCTCAAGGTAGTTATTGATTTCATTGTTAGCTCTTTACTGATTATAGCTTTATGTCCAAAATTATTACAAGCATAACATAAATTCAAAAATATAGTTTGATACTGGTAGTTGAAGATCTTATGAAAGGAGGTGCTCTTATGGTCTTCTTCTTGAGGGCATGTCTATCGTTGTTGATTAAAATCTGAATCTTCTGGTGGAAAGTGTCCACAATCTTCCTTGTATATTTTTTTATCCCCTTTGATTGTTTATGCATAGCTTTTGGATTTGATGTTTCTTTCTACATTGTTTTGGAGCTTGGTCCCTTTTATGTTTGATTGGCTGGTCGGACTTGTCAAGATAAGATTTTTAATTGTTGATAATGTCATCGGAACTTTTGAGCTAATGCATATTTTCTTTTCGAATATCCTTTCTTAGTGTGACAATCTCTACTTCAGGGTTTCAATGATCTCGTCCTTTCCTTCTATTTGTTCTTTGAATGCTTCTTCAGATTTCACTTTCTTCTTCTATTTGAACCTTCAATTTTGTAATCATTTGTTCTAGTTCTTGAGTGTCTTTTTTCTTATCTAGTTTTCCTTGTAGCTTCTTGTTTCTTCTTTTCTCTTGATAACTTCTATGGCTTTAATTAGTTCTTCTCGAGACTCAATACGCCTCTTCAATTTCTTCTTCATATGCTTCTTCATATTCTTCTTGAGGAGTCTTCTTTATCGAGTCTTCTCTGCCATGAATAGAACTCTCCACAATTTCCCTTGTCGACTTCATCTTCATCATTGATGGAATGTCTTCTTGGTGCAAAAGTTTTTCTTGAAAAAATCCTTTGTAGTTCTTTTACCTTTATATGTTTATGCGCCTTTTGGTAACCTTCATCATTTCTCTTTTCTTATAGGGGACATTTGTTAGCAAAATGACCAATACCATCGTTCACAGAATTAAAAGGAAGCTTACCTCTGTACCTCGTTGGACATATTCGATCTTCTGACGAAGTTGTCTACTTCTTTATCATCTTCCGAGATGTTGTTGTTCTTGCTATATTCTTCTTGATTCCTTTTTCTTTGCTTTGATCTTTTGGATGCTTTGAAGAGTACCTTCTTTACATCTAAATTTTGGGTTTCCTGTCTCCTTATCTTGTGAAAGATTTATACGGTTGGTCATGCTTATTGAGTTTTAGATCGATCCTCTTCTAGTGCTGAGTAGGGATATGGAAGAATGTAGTACCTTTTAAAACAATTGCAGTTACGATTTCTTCTCCCAATCCTATGGTGCAATTCTTTATTTCATCGACTAAATAGAAGTAGAGTTGTGATATCATCTTCCTTTCATTTTAGTTGTTTGGAAGCCATTCAGATTTGACATTGTTTTAGGTGCGGTCTCCTTCGCAATGGCTGAAGCTTGTCCAAAATCATTGCTTGATTCACAATGTGCAACTTTAGTGAATCTGTGTCAAGACCATTCAAAAGTGCATTTATAGTTTGATTATTCTCTGGAGTTTTAACTGCTTTGTCACTTATTTGGTACGACTGCGTCATGTATCCATCTGGTTGTTACCAAAACTTGAAACCCACATTACTTTGTATATATGCCTTCATCCCTTATGCAAAGCATCTGTCCATCAAACCGTGGTATTCCATTTTTATCTGAGTTCGTACTCTCCATGATCCACCTTTAAGTGAGATTGGCCCGATTTACGGGAAGGCAGGCTCACGATACCAATTGTTGGATTCTTGAGGGGGAACGATCAGTAGTAGAGTAATTATAATCATTTTTTCTTCAAATGTTATATCAATGTAGAATTATTTAATCACAATGGCTGAGTAATAAATAAACAGTACATGCGTTTTGATTGTTTTATGTGGAAAGCCAAATCAGGGGAAAACCACGAGATGCTTTTTCTTATATGTCTTGAAGAATTACATTCATTGGAAGCACCAACTTCCTTTGTTTTCAAGCAAGCGGAAGGCTCCAACCCCTCGTTCTCGGGGCTGGCTTCAGGAAGCCAACTCCCAAATCTCATTACAACCCGAGGAAGGAGGCTACAACTCCCAATGTTCTCACGGCTGGCGGTGGCTACAACCACATCCTTGCCCTGATCTTGCCACCACAGGTAAAGTAGAATAAGTGGAACCACTATCACACTATCAACTGTGAATATCGCTGTAAACTGTACCAATAAATCGAACCGGCCATCAACCATGCATCAACCATGCATCAACTAAACATCAACTATAACTCATCAATAAGTACCAACATAATCAACTATACACCAACCTGTACCATAAACAAGTTGCATCAACCGTACTTGACGCAGCAATCAACTTTGGTACCATAAACAAGTGCATCCAACCATGTACCAAGGGTATACCAATCAACTTCTCGTAGCTATGACTGTAGTCAATATGTAACATCATCAACTATACGCTTCCGTGTCTTGCCAACTCATCGGCTTCTTTTCACCAACCATGTACTCAACATGTACCTCAACCAAAGATTCTCATCAATTTCATCATCAAAATCTGATTTGTAGCTATGTAATGGACCTGGTGTTTCTGATCACATTCTGCAAACCTTCATTAACTTTAATAGCAAAAAACTAGCATTTTCTGAAGCTTTCTTTAGTCTCACATTACTGGTTTTGGATTAGTCAACAACCCTAACGCATTAATGCGCTTTGAACCCATGTAATGTATAAAGATAAGAAAACATATACAATTTTTCAGTGTGTTTATATGCGTTCACTAAGTGGAACTTCTGAAACCTCTGAAAAGGATTTATAGCAAAAGTATACCTCTTTGAATTTTGGCTTATTCTAGAAGGCGACCTTGTAGAGTGCCCAGCATAAATTATTTGATGAAATTATCTGAAACTATTACACAGCCTACTAAATACTTTACCTAACCAACATTTGGTCTCACTGAATTTGGATCTGTTATGAAGTTATGACGTTTTTACCCGAAACACGTTTTTGACTAGTTTCATGGTGACCACAAACCCTATTTTCCAGGTGTAACTCCCAAATACAACGACCCACAAGTGGAATTTTTAACCACAGATATACTTGGATATGTTTTCACACTTGCATAGTAATTCAGGATCTGAATCATTATAGAAAAAAAGTTATAGAAAATGGTGAGATGACCTGAAAATAACTATACCTTAGAAAAGCACCATCAAAGGGTACATGCCCTTGCATTTCGGTCTTCTTCACTTTATTCGGAATTTCGGCTTAGATATCGTTGTAAACCTCGGTTTTGTAGATATTCAATATGATCATTTTTTATTCAAATGAGAGCCTTGCCTCTTATTTATACTCTCAAGTAGCTTCCCCTTAAAAACATATTATAGGTCCCTTTAATTTACTTTCCTTATTTTAGGGTTGGGTCCACTTCCTAATTTCTCCATTAAAATTATTATTGGAAATAATTTATTTTGTATTCACTTTGAATTATAATGCACTCCTCAATTCACTTTATTACTTTGCAACGCGTCTCACTTAAGCACTTTGGTGCTTTGACCTTTTGGGGCTTCTGAATATATATGAGGGTCATCCAACTTAGTAAGGCCATAACTCTCAAGCTAGTGAGGAGTTATGTGACATTCCTACATACCATAAATGGAATGACATGTACTATCCATATAGAATAGTATTATCTGAAATCATATCATAACTCAGCCACCATTACCCATCAAACAAACTTGGGTCCATTACCCAAACACGGGGTCCCCAACTTCTCATGGCCATAACTCTCTAGCAAGTGAGGAATTATGTGGCATTCCATACCTTTGGAAATGACACTTGATAAAGGAGCCCTCCATATGGGATCTTTCCGCGACAAATTCACTTATCTCATTGTTATAATTAAGCGTAATGGTTCTCTTACTCCACTAAAAGCGTCTTCAGTGAGGGCCTATAAGGGGACCACTTTGGGATTCATCCATATTACTTCTTATCAACCATGACAAAACAATAATGAGTCATATTTACATCAAACACTATTGGGTCCATATTTACTTCTTATCAACCATGACAAAACAATAATGAGTCATATTTACATCAAACACTATTGGGTCCATTACCCAAAATTTTGTGCTACGGGTCTTTCTTCAAGGGTTGACATCAATGACAACCAACCTTAATCAACAATGCATGGGTCAATGTTTTAAAATTTCTTGTTGTTTAGAATGTTCTGTCGAGTTGTTATGTTTATAGGGTAGTTTGTTAAGTAGTATACCTATCAAGCTAGTCAATATAATTGCTAAGTAGATAACGGTGAGATTTTTTTGAAAGAGACATTGTCATTTTACTTCTGGGTTGTGCCCATCTTTTTATCACCTCGTTTTACAAGGTTGTCTAGTTCAACCACAACTCTTTTTTAGTACAGATAAACCCTTTATTGTGAAAAAAGAGAGAAGTGAGAACATCAAAATTTGGCTTAAGGAGTTAAAAAAAATTAAGAAGGCCTCGACCAAATATGCCCTAAAAAATATGGAATTTTTTTTTTCCTATATTAATATTATAAAAAAAAACAAATAACACTCATTAAAACTAATTTCAAATCTTAAAAAACTTTGAAAACACTTTTAATATTTTTAAAAACAAAATCAACCTCATTCAACTTTAAAAACAAAACCAACCTCTTTCAACATCAATATGTTTACAAAACCTTTTTTGAATTATATATACTAATTAAATTAATTACCTCACAAAATATATCATTATTAAACACCTTCATCCTGTCAAAAACCTCATTTAAAAAAAAAAAAAAAAAATTTACAAAACCCGCCTGACACTATTAAAAAAAATCGACTAAAACCCTTTCACAAACTTGAAACTCTATCATAACTTAACGCTCATCCTCACCAATAGTTCCCCGACCTTTCGTACCCTCTTCCGCCACCAACACTTTGCCATTCCTTTATCACTTTCATGGGTTTTAATCTTTTTCCTTATTTTCTCTTTATATTTATACTTTTGTTTTATTTTTAATGCAAATTTAAATTATTGTTATATATATAGCGTGAGTGAATCTAATGGTTAAGAACATGTGTTTTCTCCTAAGAAGTTGGGGGTAGGGTATGTATATCTCCGTAGAATTTACTAGTAAAATAGTTGAGCGGAGAGAATCTCATACACCAATTTAGTTATTATTATTATTATTATTATAAACATTACAGTTATTATTTATTAATGTTAAAATTATAAGAAATTGAGACATTTTATCTATTAAATTTTATCATTATAAAAATAAATTAATAAATTAATTAAAATTAATTATTGTTATGCTCACGAGTTTTTAGTGCTAGTTACAAGCAATATGATATATGTGGAGCCACCTACAAGTTCCTTCATATAATATATAATAATATATAATCTACTTTTAAGGTCACGGCCAAGCCACACCAAATTGGTGTATGAGACCCTCTTGTTTGTGGGACAAGGGACCCCCTCCGCCCAACGATTTGACTGGTAAAGTCTACGGAGGTATACATACCGTACCCCCCTCTGGATTTCAACTTGTGACCTCTTAAGAGGAAACACATGTTCTTAACCATTAGACCCACACATGAAGAAGAAGGGGAGAAAATGGAAAAATAAAACCTCTTGAGAAGATTTACATGCTATATTTGTATCCTTATATGAGGTACACATACCCCAAATAAGATTATGGATTTCTTCTTAGAGATATCATAAAAGATAAATTTTAATAAAGCATAGGTAAAAGGTAGAACTTCTCATCCATTGGATGTAGCTTGGGTGGTTGGGAGGAATGGTTATTATCCTCCCCACCCAAGTTCAATTCCTTGTAAGTGACATGTGATGCCCTTAATGGGTCTATAAGATACTTTTGTTGTTGAGTATGTTGCTCTGTGTTTGGCAATGAAGACTTTTAATTTAACTTAATGCATATGTCCATAGCTAAGTTGTCTAACTCTCTAGCGTGTTTGGCAAGGAAGCCTTTAAATTTAACTTAATGCATATGCCCATCACTAATAATATCAACCCCACATTTTGTTTTTTTAAGCCTTTCAATTTCATACAATGAAACACAAAGGAAACAAGACAAGTTGCCCAAGGTTTGTCAAGATACAATAAATGATTAAAAGTGAAGATCAATACAATTGCGAGCAGTGGATTGATCAATAAGTCAAAAGACAACGAGACAATTTTGAGAGTATGTTGAGTCTCATCTAAACAATAAATGAAGAGAGAGAAACCCCAGTTGCCACATGTAGTTTTTCCATGGTCATAGTGCAGCAAATGCATTTAGATTTCACACAATTAAAGACACGTGGCACAGATTTGTACTTGCCAATATCATAGGGAAAGAGAGTTGTAATTGAGTGCCATCTCAACCAAATTAATGTTTTCTT
Source organism: Picea sitchensis (assembly GCA_010110895.2). Taxonomy (NCBI): domain Eukaryota; kingdom Viridiplantae; phylum Streptophyta; class Pinopsida; order Pinales; family Pinaceae; genus Picea; species Picea sitchensis. Next base: position 58,849 of record SNQJ01S0004439.1, on the reverse strand, counting down.
TCCAAGCATTAGGGACTAGATTTCATCAATGAGGCTACATACATACCTAGCTAACACATGATTGGTTTATTTCGTTTTCACAAATATTTTCGAGAGGCACTCAATTATAGCGCATCCTAGAAAGTGAAAACCATTATTATACTTGTCGAAAGGATGGTATATAGCGATGAGTTCATTGGTTGACCACCTATTAATCTGCTCTTTGACAAAAAATATGTGCATTGTTTCTATAGTTTTAGACTAAATGTTCGATTTTTTATTTTTTTTAATATTTAAATTTATTTGTTTGTTATTCTATTGGTGGATAGAATTGGGGTGTTATTACGATACCAACGACGCCCTTCTCGGTAGTGGAAAATACTTTTAATGTTTCATTTAAAAAATGTACTTGTTAGTGTAATCCCTTTGACAGACCCCAACAAGTGACAGAGTGGACTAAAGGTCCTTGTAGTCAACACATTGGACATGTTGTTGCATTCCATGAATGATCGTGGAAATCATTACCCTACAGCCTCCTCACCGCCTGTCTCAACGAACATCTCACTACCTCAAAGCACGACCTCCTCACCGCCTCACAATATTCGAACATATTATTCATTCTTGCACAACCTCAAAGCTTTATAACCATATGGAGCGTGTGGCGGTGCAACAAGAGATTCTGGCTCAGGGAATTGGAGTAGAAGCACCAAATGGCCCCCGTAGACGAGACTATCCAAGGGAATATCTTCTCGTTGGAGACTCTGGAAATGATCAAGATCTTTCTCACATAATGTGTGTGGTTGTACAGATCGTTCAGACCAGCACTAGATGCATCCAATGATCAAATTTGAATCCATCCCAGCCCTTCCAAAAGCTTCCACCTCGTCAGAGAAGATGTTGACGCTTGAATCTGTTAGGACCGAAATGACAACCTTCTGAGGATGTAAATCCCTTTGCATTTTTATAGAGGTGGTACTCCTCTATAGATTTTCTTTTGAATTCTAGGTATTTAGAATGTGGGACTTTGCAGAAGTCCGTCGTAGTAATTCAAAGAAAATAAAAATATTGCAAGAAAAATAAAAGGAAAGTGTTTTGTTTTCTTTTTTAAAGAAAATTCCTGAGAAAGGACCAGGAACTGAGCACATTCACACATTTAAAGAAAATAAGCAAATTTTCCTCACATCCATCATAGTTTGACTAAAGATTTATGATCACATATAAAAATAAAATAAGATGGTCTGCATGCATAAGAGAACTTTAATAGAGTGAACATGGGTAGCTCAAATAAAGATAATGATAGATCAACCTCAAATACTTTGTATTCAAAACTCTGGGTTACAAAGAACAATCGAGATTGTTCTCGAAGTAGCTCTCTTGAAATTTGTAAAAATATATAGTCTGTTACATATTCTTTGAAATTTAAAATGTGTTTGTCTTAAAGACTGGGATTGGGGCTCCCGCAGACCATAAAACAAATATACACAAGAATTAAGCTTGTAGAAGGAAGATGGTGGGTGGTAAAAGAACAACAAGACCTGGTAAGAAGAAAAGAGGAGTTATTAGTCTTCGATTAAACCTGTCTAGTGAAAGAGGTGGAATAACTGGATGAAGGACTTGATAACGAAAGAAGGATGTGATCAACACCAACTTACTATGATGGTCTCTCATATGTTCACTTGCTTGTTGGTGTCCTTTTCTTGTCTTCATTAACGGTTATAGGAACCGTCTCAATTGTTTCTTGCCCCTCGGTAGTCAATTTTTCAATCACTTTCTTAAACCATTCTTCAATATAACTTTTCATTGGTGCCATGCTGATTTCATGCTAGATTTTGATGTTGAACAACTCGCCCTCCAAGTCTCTCAGATCAAGGGAAATGACATGTAATGCTTATTCAATGTCCTAATTTTTTACGGAGTAGTCCACTAGCCAATTGTCTATGTCATCATCATCATATTCAAGTATACCATATAACTTTTCAACTGACAACCCTTTAAAAATATCAACTTGATCGTCAAATTGTTGCTTTGTTAGGAACACCGAGTTGAGGATTAATTTGGGGTCTTGGACTTCGTTAGTTATTCTGGCTAGGTCCACCTCTGTGAGCCTTTTGAATAGTTCTTCCCTCCTTGATATATCTTGGTTGCATGCTTGAACAATACTATTCAAGTTTTTTATATTTTCTTTCCATCACACGTTCAATTGTTTGATCTGACTTGGAGAGGGCAGATCCTCCTCTCTTCTCCTTAATTATGTCATGTTGGAAACTTTAATTCCAAAGGATACTACCACATCAAGGTAAAAACCATATTCATTCCTTAGGTCGGCTTGCAAATACTCATGGAAGGCATGCACCCTTGAGCCAAAAGAAACCATGTTTTTCGAAGTTTCCCAAGCCTCTGTGATCAATGCCATTCTTTTCTTAATATTTCTCTCCACATAGCTCCTAGATGATGTGAGTAAGCTTGAGGATCCTTTTAATTTAGTAGCGGGTGTGGTGGGTCCAACGATTGTCAAAGGGATGACAAGAAGTGGAAGAGGCATTAAGGCGTCTTCCAGTTTCTTGATCATTTCTTTCAACTTCGTGTTTTCTGCTTCAAGACCACCAATGGATTCATCCAGAGCATCCCCGGTTTCTCTATGAATTCTAGAAATATGGGAAGGTCACATATATCTTAGTTCAACCTATGAATGGGATTTTCCTTTTTTACTCTTCACATCACGTTTCATAATAATCATTTTATTGGATTCCCTATCAAAGACAACGCTCTGAAAAGAAAATGACTCTTCCTCATTGAAGGTCTCATTCTCAATAATTTCCAATGATGAATTATGATGGGTCGTGTTCCCTGGTTGATCCATTGCGGGAAACATCTTCTCGATATCCGCCTCGAGGTCCATGTCTTCAAGGGAGAAGTTATTGATGTCACTCCCTATGTGTTGGTCTTCTTCTTCTTGCACGACGTTTTTTCTCTTTTTTGTCAAAGGAAGCTTGTGCGAGCTCTCAATTTTTCTTGAAGAAGGATTATTTTCTCCTCCGCCGCATGAACCACCGTTGGTCAATTTTCTAGATGGGTGGGTCACTGAAGCATTGCTCCAAAATGTTGTAGTCTTAGGAGTGATAGTTGGGGACTGGGCACTTTTCTTGCTGGGACCCTTTCCTTTCTTATTGTAAAACTCATTAGTACTAAGTACCATTTCCAAGTCAACAACATCGTGAGTAGGAGTTCCTAAGTTATTATCTTCTTCTTCACTCAGAACAGTATGGATAAATGAATTTTTGAATCCTACTGCCAGCATATGTTCCACAAAAATTTCGTTAGGGTCAAACCCCTTTATATTTTCAACATATTTGAGATTCAGATTATGGAAGTGGTTTGTAAATTCATTGATTTTGTTTATATTCTTGAATATAAAGTCCCCAATTTTCCAAGGCAAGGGTATGAATTGCTTTTTTCGTTTCTCATGAAAAAAGTGCAGCCAGAAATTATACTACCTTGCGACTTTCGTAATAATTTTTTTATCAAATACGTGGCATGGAAGAAAGGAGGGATTTTCCTTAGCCTGATAACATTTTGATTTTCCATTTGCTCCAACGTCCCCATTGTATCCAGGAATTTACTTTCCCAGTCGGATATTCTCGGGGTATCTTTTCCAAACAACAATCATTTAAAACCGAGAAAAAATCGTTGAAAACTTCATAAAAATGCAAAGAAGCTTTGTGTCTCCACAATGCGTGGTACCAGAAGGTAACTAGGTCGAGTTCACGGTTCAGCCTCTTATAGATAGACAATTTAGGAAATTGAGAAAAATATTCTATCACAAACACCAAATAAGAAGCCATAAATAATTTCTTATCTTTTTTGTACTGTGACAATAGGGAAGAGATTTCAATGGAAATCAGTTTTCCCCAATCGAAAATAGCTTGCTCTTCAATAGTAAAATACAATATATAAAGAATTATACGATAAATGTTGGCAATACTTTCTTGACCCATCACCCTGGTGAATAACCAAGCAATTTCTTGAAACGGGTTTTTGAACGAGTCGATCTTCAATATGGTAATGTCTTCAAGGACGGTCGCGAGATTCTCTACAAACTCAGGCAATAGGTCCAGGTTGTTTTCATGCTTTTTCAGGAAATCCTTGAAATCCTCTCCTTTGAAAGTAAGTGTTGGTTCAGGGAGTTTCAACATCTTACAGAATACTTGAGGTGAAAGAGAGATGGGAGAATGGTCTTGAAGTTGAATAATCCGTTAACTTGGTATATATTTCTCAACGCATCATGCAACAAGTTCCTTGGAGTCGAAAACCTCAGGGACACACCCTACATGAGAAATTTCAAACGTCCATATCACTTCCTTCTGAGCAGAAGGGGATGAATAGTAAGAATACACTCTAGACCATTGAAAGTTCTGGTCCTCACGCCCAAAAATATTCAAAGTATCATTGCAGAACTGTTGTCGAGTTGTTGCGACCATAAGTTGACGAGAGTGTTCCTTTAATCCAAATAATATTTGCAATGAGTGCTTGAGAGAGATAACAATAATATAATCTTTGTCAAATCGTGCTTTAATGCGATTTAATGAGAAATCTCCTCGAGCCCTTCGCTTATTAATGTCGATCTTTATAGAACCTGCATGATGATTTAGTAGCATTAAACCATTCTTAAATGTGTATTGGGAAAAGCACGAGGATGGTGGGGACGAACGAGAGTGATTAGGATTTGGGAATTTTTGTGAACCCGTAAACCCGCGGTTGCGAAAGGTCGAAAATAGGCTAAGTGTTGTAATGCGGTCGGTCGGACTCAATATAGGGGAAATGAGATACTTAGGAGCTCGGTGAGTCTGATGGCCATAATGTAGATGGTAGATATTTAGGTGCAAAATGGATATCGCGGAACTTGGAATATGAAAGGTTGAACTCGTGAACCCGCGAATGCATAAACAAATAAGTATAGTAATCAGAAAGGGAAAAATATAGGGGAGAAAAGAAAAGGTGAATTCAAGTAAGTATAGAAGAGGGAAAAGAAATGGAAAATAGAAGTTGGGAAAATAGAAAGTGGAGGGAAAATTTAGGGAGCGAGAAATGATATCAACAACTGGCTCCAATTATGGGATGATAACCCCCTGTTGGATGTCAAGAATTTAGAAACTTCATGACCAGGTGCTTCTGTTCATTGGGCTATGGAGTCAAAGGTAAGAATATACAAACCAAAAAATAAATTTATGTATAAGGAGAAAGAGAAATTTTTTAGGTGAAGAAACCTTTCAAATGTTTCTCGTTGATAGAAAACATCAATATTTTACCCTTCATGTCTTGGAGCATGTAGGAATTAAAATCAAGGATCTTTTCAACAATGTATGGTCCAATCCAGAGTGCTTCTAACTTTGTATGCATCGATGGCTTCTCCTTGGCCTTGTTCCAAAGTAACACCAGTTCTCCCTTTTGAAAGTTCTTTACAGTTGCACTCTGATCAAAATATCTTTTGATACTTTGTTGAAACTGAGAAGTTTGGTTCAGGGCTTTGCTTCATTCTTCTTCCAACTTCAACAACTGGTTGATCCTCCTTTGGATAGGTGAACTTTCTTATGTGTCTTTTGTGTATTTTGTATTAACCACAAAAGTCAAGGCATTGAGTTCAAGGCTAATTGGCATTTTTGCTTCTTTCCCATAAACCAATGTATACGGGGACATCACAGTGTTGTCCTTTGGAGCCATTCTTCTTTCCCACAACACATCAGTCAGCTTCAGATGCCAATTTCTTTGGTTCTTGTTAATAGTTTTCTTTAATATCTAAATGAGTGTTTTATTTGTGGATTCTACAAGACCATTGCCTTGTGGATAATAATTTGATGATTGACCAATGATAATTCCATATTCTCCACAAAACTCTGTAAACTTCGACACAATGAAAATCAAATCATCATCAGTGATAAATTTATCTGGGACATTGAATCTTGACAAAATATTATATTTGAGGAAGTAATACCCCAGTTTCCCCCAGTTTGTAAATATAACTATAAACTGGCCAAAATACTATGGCGGACTAAATATGTGTGAATGTTTGATTTGATGAACCTTTGTATAAAAGGGTCAATGTATGATTTTTTTGTTATTAATAGAAATTGTATCTGTGTTACACAACTCCTAAAAGGGGGGAGTTTGCCAAGATAAACCATGGATGGTATGAGAGAGATGGCAAGGGAAACCAAGAATGGTTGAGATGACCCTCACCAAACCAGTACCTACAGGGTGTAATTTCTCAATAGTCCTATGACCCATAAATGAATTACTAGTCAGGCTCATAGTTGGAAGGCCATCCTATAATACCCCAAGGTCGAGCCCCTGTGAAATGTAATGATGTTTGTAGGCTGGTGAGCCAAGTAATTATAAGATGGTAGTATTATTTGTTTACTAGGCCGAAGAGCCTAGATGCTAAGGTCAGTGGGCCTTATTTTTGTATATGTAATTATGCAGATTATTAATAAAATACATCATTGCGTGTAGACCAACCACGAAGAAAGAGTTATGGGAGACTAGGCTCCACTGGGTAGGGAAAGGAATGGGGCTAAGAGGCTAGGAAAGAGAGGCTAAGCTTGAGGGTTTAACCCAAGGAAATATTATAATGTATTCTTGAAAAGTACTAAAGTTGGGAAAATAAACACAGTTATCCTAAGTTCCTTTAAGGAGAGGAACAAACTCCAAGTGTAGAGGAGCATGCTTCTAGAGAGACAAGTGTCACCCGTGACGCATGCAAATTTATGTGGGAATTTCCACCTTTGTTGGGGGTTCACGACCATTTTGGCCACCTTCCGGAGGAGTTCGCTCTCACCATTGCAGTTCTCTCACGATTCTGTAGGCTGACCATTCTCACCATTTTCCTTGCTCACTCTCAACATTCTGACTAGTCTGGCCATTTAGTTTCCCACGAGTTCATCCTCAGCATGTTGGCCATCCCTTGTGTATTTCATGCACGCACTGAACAAGTACGCAGCCAGAGTCATTTCCACCTTTTTGAACCTTTGTAAATTGTTGAGTCATCCCCATGCCTTACCCGATTTTTTGTGGTTTTGGTTTGAAGAGATGGGTTTCCAGGCCTGTGGTTGAAGAAACAAGTTGTCAAGCCTGTGAGAAACTCTCTCCAGGTGAGGGAGTTTGCTAGGAAGTGATTTCACCTAGAGGGAGTCCAGTACTAGCTACGAAACTCTGAGAATTCTTGATCCAGCCTGTTGTTGAAGCCCTGGAAGGGAAGTGGAGCAGCCAATGGACTGTGGAACAATGAAGGTGCATATTCCTGGGGTGGGACATGAATGTAGGGAATGAAAGTCCGTGAGCAGTGGGTGTAAGTAGGTTGTTTTCATGTCAACACATCTTGTTGTACTTCCAAGGCTGTTTTGGGGCCCTAAACGTTGTTTTCACGACTTGCCACAGTCAGGATATAGATGGAGTTAGAGTCTGATGGTGGAATGTGTAGTTCTCTAAAAGACCTTTTCAATGGGCTATCACGTGCCTAAAACAAAGGTCGTGTGCAAAAGTTACGACCCTAGGAAGTTGAGGTACCAAATTACACCAACTTACCCGTAGGGCCCACATGACTTTTGGCGTTTCACCTTCTAGGGTTAGGTTTTTGGATGTCTAGGGTTTTGGCATTCATGAGTAATATGAAAAGGGCCTCTGGAGCCTCATTGTAATCCATTATGCTCAGAAGGATTCCTGTAGCATCCACATCTCGTCTCATATATAGCTACCACCATTCGAGCAAATTTCAGTTCTACAGTTTTACAGTTTCAACCTATTTCATTATTTAATAGAAGATATTGTTCACTGGATATTTATGTTATTCTTGTTATATTTGTGTTTATTGTATTCAGTTTGTTAATCAATTTTTTCCACTCCTAAATCCGGATCAATGGTATCAAAGTGGTTTGCTCTTCATTTATTTTTCTTCGTGCATGTCCTCGACAAGGTCTATGTACAAGAAGTTGGGACTCGAACCAATCGATCCATTACCAGATCGGTCACACCGAGCCCGATAACAAACCATGAGAGACGAAAATAAATATGATGGAGCAGAAGATCCTATTAAAATGTTGCTCAAGGAATACCTCACACGACAAAGGAACAAAATGATGGACAACTTCACGCAGATCCTTCGACGGTTTCCCACGGGAGAAACATCTTCATTAGGAGGCCATGCTACCCCCTTCAAGGTACAAGTAAAATTTGATATTCCATTATTTGAAGGACTGATAGATGTGGATTCTATAGATAAATGGTTGAATCTGCTTAAAGGATATTTTTCGGTCCATAATTTTTCCAATCGGGAAAAGATCACTTTTGTACTCCTCAAGGTCGTTCCCCATGTTAAAGATTGGTGGGATACTTACTCTGAGAAAAGGGTCGTGGAGGAATCTGCAATTTTTGTGGTGGACCCTACATGGGATTCCTTCCAGGATGTCATTAAAGAAAAGTACCACCTTGTTGGAAGCTACGAGGACCAGTACACCAGATGGACCACCCTACGTCAAGAAAGGGACCAGAAAGTACCAGACTTCACCAATATTTTCCATACCCTACGCACCAAATTGGGTATCAAATATTCTTAGCGTCATCTGGTGCTCAAATACTGCGGATTTTTGCATAGATACATTCAAATAGAAATGGAGTTCCTGGACATCACCTCATTGGGAACAACTTATAGATACATTGTCAAGATCGAGAAGAAATTTAAGAAGAAACAACATGAGTTTGGATCTGCAAACCCCTCACAGCCGAAGTAGGGAAAAGGCAACCCCAACCCACACAGAAAGGGGCCAAGTTGATATGGCCGCCCTCAAGACAATCCGTCCAAGCCGCAACACAAGAAGGGCAACAAGAAGACAAATAAGGACATGGGAAAATGGTGTGAGTACCATAAAATTTCGTGGCACAACACCAACGAATACCGCTCCAAGCAGTCCCTCGTGGTCAAGATGAAGGTGTCTGAGTCAGAGGTTGATTCTGATTCTAAGTCAAATTCTGAAGGAGGGAAGCGGATTATCGACATTGAACCCAATGTCATGGTCGCTACCACCAAAGTCTGCCCAAGCGAACTAGAAGAACCAGAGGAAGGGGAACACCTCTTTCACTCGGATATGTGGGTTAAGGGGGGCCCAATTCATTTGATTTTCGACGACAATAGTTAGAAGAACCTGATTTCAACAGAGGTCATCAAACGGTTGAACCTGCCAACAACACAACACCTGCATCCCTACACCATCAGTTGGCTTCTTCAAGGAAGAGATCTTTGTATCATCCAACAATGTCATATTCCCTACGACATCAATCCTTTCAAAGATGAGGTACTATGTGATATTTCTCCCCTTGAAGTTTGTAATGTTATTTTAGGACAACCATATTTGTGGAAGCGTCATGTTGTGTATGAGTCTAGACCCCGCAGTGTTATTATTACTTTGGGTTGACAATTGTACAGGTTCCCATAGGTGGCACCACCTACTGCTATTTCTTTAATCTATGTTAAGCAATGCAGTAAGGTCATTTCATTGACCGGGAATTTCGTCTTCTTTGTGATCCGTGCTCATAGTATGAAGAAGGTTGCTACCACATCCTTGGCCTCTACACAATGCCTCTCTTTGCAGTAGAATCAAGTGGGAGGGATCGTGGAAGAATACAGAGACATATGTGTCTCACCTATAGGGGTGCCGACACACTGCCAAGTCAAGCATCCAATTGATCTAACCCTTGGTGCACCTCTACCTAATGAACCAGTATATCGATGCTCACTGATGGAGAATGATGAAATTAGGTGTTAGATCTAAGAGCTTCTTCAAAAGGGGCACATCAGACCCAACTCCTCCCCTTGAGGAAGCCCTATTGTACTGGTGCAGAAGAAGGACGAAACTTGGTGACTTTGCATTGATTATAGAGCCTTAAACAAAATCACAGTCAGGAACTACTACCCCATTCCTAGGATTGATGACCTTCTTTACCAACTCAAGGGGGAAAAGTTCTTCAGAAAGATTCACCTAAAGTCTGGCTACCACCAGGTTCCCATAAAACCAACTGATGTCTGGAAGACAACCTTCAAGTCTAAAGAAGGTCTCTACGAATGGCTAGTCATCCCTTTGGTTTAACAAATGTACCAACCACTTTCATGAGATTGATGGACGATGTATTGAGACCCTTCACCAACTCCTTTTTGGTAGTATATTTGGATGACATCCTCATATTTCGCAGAACGTGGGAGGAGCACATGCAGCATATTCAACAGGTTTTGAGCACTCTGTGGGAGCACAAGATTTATGCCAACTTGGAAAAATTCTCTTTTGGCATGACCAGGGTCCAATACCTAGGCTACATTATTGATGAGAATGGGGTACATGTTGATCTAGCTAAAATCCAATTCATTTGTGACTAGCCATCCCTGACCACACTGACCGAGCTTCGGAGCTTCTTGGGCCTCGCCAAATTTTACCGATGGTTCGTGTTGGGATTCTCCCATATCGCATGGGTCGTCAGTCAGGTGACCAAGGGCAGTGGTAGGGCCAAGTTCGTGTGGGGGAAGGAGCAACAACAAGCATTCGAAGATATTAAACATCGTGTGTGCTCAACTACAATACTCTCCTTGCTCGATCTGCAACAACCATTCGAGAATGAGGCTGATGCATCTGACTATGTTGTGGGTGCAATTCTCACTCAGCATGGGAATTCGGTGGCATACCATAGTGAGACACTCTCCGATACTTTTCGGAAATACCCCACCTATGACAAGGAAATGTATTCCATTTTAAAACCATGTCGTCAATGGAAACATTACATCCTGGGGATAGAGATGATCATACACACTGATCACAAGCCTCTGCAATTCATACATACACAGGGGAAATTGCAGAACAACCTCCATCAAAAGTGGTCCACCTACCTGCAACAGTTCTATATCAGCATCAAGTATAAGACAGGTATCTCCAATCATGTCGTTGACTGCCTTAGTCGGCCTCCTGTGGCTGCACTTACCACTATGCTCCATTCATAAGGACATGAAACATCGGAGTGGCCCCAACTTTACCAGCAAGATCCGGACTTTGCCACCACATATCAGCTCTTGGGTACAAGTGCCACTGTCACTAATTTTCACATTCAGGACAAACTCTTATGCCACCTGGGCCATCTTTGTTTTCCTACAAGCGAACGTGCGAAGCTGATTTGGAAAGCCCACTACAGTGGGGTGGCAGGACATTTTGGCATAGAGAAAATTGTGGTCATTCTTTAGAAACATTTTTATTGGAAAAAACTTCGACAAAACGTTAACAAGTATATTAGATCTTGCATTGCATGCGCCATTTACAAGCCGAAGATCAAGAAGCAAGGCTTATACACCCCTCTTCCTATTCCTAAGAAGTCATGGGAATCCATCTTCATGGATTACAGGTCTGGTTTGTCATCCACCAAGCACGGAAATGACTTCATATTTGTGGTCGTTGATCGGTTTTCGAAGATGGCCATCCTCACATCCTGTAAGAATAATGTCACAGTGGCAGATACTGCCAAGCTCTTCTTCGAACGAGTTTGGGTTCACTTTGGGATACCACAGAACATCATCTCTGACCGAGACATCAGGTTCCTCAACACCTTTTGGTCGAGTCTCTAGTCTCTGTTGGACACCAAGCTCACAAAATCCACTTCTTTCCACCCCCAAACTGATGGCCAAACCGAGGTCGTCAATCAGATGATTGTGCACATCCTGCGCATGTACACTTATAAGCATCCCCGTACATGGGACGAGAGTCTCCCATATGTCCAACACAGTTACAACAGGGCTCTCCATAGTTCCACCGACCATAGCCCATTTCCGGTGGGTCTGGGATTCCAACCCTTTGGACCCATTGATGTTGCACTTCCTATGGCCACGGAATAGACATATTCTTCACCTGATCAGTTTGCAGTCGACAAAGCCACTAGATTCATTGAGCGGATTCAACACATCCGCCAATAGGTCCAGGAGATTTTGCAGAAATCCAATGCTAAGTACAAGCAGCACCATGATAAACACAGGGAACCACACCAGTTTCAGGTTGGCGACAAAGTATGGTTGCATTTGCAAAAGGAGCATCTCACCAGGCCCCATCAGAAGCTGTGACCACTTCGTTATGGGCCTTACATTATCACCAAGGTTGTGGGTAGAAATGTTTTTGAGATCAACACTCCACCCTTCCTTGGTATGGATCCAATATTCAATGTGGACCTCCTTCGACCATATTTTCCACTATTATTGGAAACCTATGAGATCATCAAACAGCTGAACCCAACAGAGCTCAACCTTGATTGCATGGAACAATCATCCACCGATCAGGTAGTGGACACACAGGTCAAGGGCACTCACCACTAGCAGATCCAACTTTATCTGGTTGTCAAGCCAGGGAAACTCCTACACCAAGGTAAGTGGCTCACCTGGGGCCAAATCCAACAGAATTTTCCTCACCTGATTGGAGAACTCAATGCAATGAAGACCATTGGTTCCTAAGGGGGGAGGATGGATCCAGGTGGATATTGGTGGCCACCCACTTATTCCAACTGGCTCCTTGTGTCTTTTTTTTATTCAACACGTATTTTTTTACTACTTTATAATTGTGAGTTATACACTTCTAGGGTTGTCTAAATCCTCACACATTCTCCATGTGGATACGGGTGGCCTCTCGCCTAATCCAACTGGATTATTTTGTATGTTTTCATGTCAACACATCTTGTTGTACTTCCAGGGCTGTTTTGGGGCCCTAAACATTGTTTTCTTGAATTTCCATAGTTAGATTGTAGACAAAGTCAGATTCTAACAATAGAATGTGTAGTTCTCTAAAATACCTTTCCAATGGGCTATCATGCGCCTAAAACGGAGGTCGTATGCAAAATTTATGACCCTAGGAAGTTTAGGTACCAAATTACACCAACTTACCCATAGGGCCCACATGAATTTTGGAGTTTCACCTTCTAGGGTTAGGTTTTTGGATGTCTAGGGTTTTGGCTTTCATGAGTAATATGAAAAGGGCCTCTGGAGCCTCATTTTAATCCATTCTGCTTAGACGTGTGCGCGTAGCAGCCACATCTCTTCTCAGAGATAACTAACACCATTCGAGCAAGTTTCAGTTCTATAGTTTTACAGTTTCATCCTATTTCATTATTTAATAGAAGATATTGTTCACTGGATATTTGTGTTATTCTTCCTATCTCTGTGTTTATTGTATTCAGTCTGTTAATTAGTTCATTCTGCTCCTAAATACAGATCAATGGGACATTGAGATTGTGCATCAACTTCGGACAGTTGAATAAAGTAACTATAAAGAACAAGTATCATCTGCAAAGATATTTTCAAAGATAGATCTTAGGTCAGGATACCATCAGGTAAGGATTAAAGAGGAAGATATCAACAAGACCGCCTTCAGGACAAGGTATGGTCATTATGAGTTCACAATGGTTCCATTTGGGTTATCAAATGCACCCGTTGTTTTAATGTGCTTAATGAATGGTGTTTTCCGGAAATATTTAGACAAGTTTGTCATTATATTTTTGGATGACATCCTTGTATATTCCAAGTCAGTGGAAGAGCACGAGCATGATTTGAGGATGGTGTTGCAAGTGATAAGGGAGCATCATATGTATGCCAAATTGAGCAAGTTCTCCTTTTATCAAAATAGAATTCACTACTTGGGGCATATCATTTCAAAGGATGGTATAGCAATGGACCCTGAAAAGATAGAAGCCATTAAAGGGTAGACAACACCTAAGAATGTCACAGAAGTCATATCCTTCATGGGTATAGTTGGTTACTCCAAAAGGTTCATTGCAGGGTTTTCGAAAATATCTCACTCCATCACTTCCTTGCAAAGGAAGGGGAAGAAATTTCAATGGGCAGAAGAATGTGAAAGAAGCTTCCAGCAATTGAAGAAATTGTTAACAAGTGCTCCAATTCTGAGGATTGCAGATCCAAATGAAGAATTCATTGTATGCACAGATGCATGTAAAGAAGGATTGGGTGGAGTCCTTAGTCAAAATGGGTTTGTTGTATGTTACGAATAAAGGAAGTTGAAGGAGAATGAAAGGTTCTATGCGACTCACGATTTGGAGTTGGCAGTCATAGTGCACGCTTTGAAGAAGTGGAGGCACTACCTCATGGGAAAGAGGTTTAAGCTTAGGACGGACCATAATGTTATGAAGTATTTGTTTGATCAGCCAACTCTAAATGTCAGGCAAAGAAGATGGTTAGAGTTTCTCAGTGAATATGACTTTGATATAAAGAATATCAAGGGAAAGATAAAAAAGTGGCTGATGCACGCAGCAAAAGAGTGCATGAGTTTCATGCTACAACCATTAGCATATACCTATGAGATTTGAAAGACAAATTTATAGAGGCTGCAAAATCAGATTTGTAGTACGTGGAATTGGTAACACAATTGCAACAACGTAAAATGTGGTAGAAGGTTGAGGATTATGAATTGGGAATTGATGGAATCCTTCTGTACAGAAACAGAGTCTATGTACCCAACTCTTCTGAATTGAGGAGTGCGATTTTAAAAGAAATGCATAATGTGCCTTATGTAGGACACCCAGGATATCAAAAAACAATCTCAGCAGTCAAAAGCCAATATTATTGGCTAGGCATGAAGAGGGAGATAGATGATTTTATTGCTAAATTCTTGGAATGTCAAAGGGTCAAGGTTGAGCATAGACACCCAACTGGGTTACTACAACCATTACCCATTCCTGAGTGGAAATGAGAAGTGGTGACAATGGATTTCATCCCAGGATTGCCTAAATCAAGCAAGAAGCATGATGCAACCATGGTAGCGGTGGACAAGCTTACTAAAGTTTCCCATTTCATTCCTATGAAGACTACTCATAAGGAAACTAACGTTGTTGATATTTATATGAGGGAAGTAGCACGCTTGCATGGCGTACCCAATACAATTGTGTCTGACAGAGACCCAAAGTTTACATCAAAGTTCTGAAAGGGATTATTCAAAGGGGTCAAAGCAAATATGAACTTCATCAGTGCTTATCATCCTCAGTCTGATGGGAAGACAAAGAGGGTGAACCAAGTGATAGAAGATATGTTAAGAATGTATGTGATGGACAAACCATCTAAATGGGAACATTATCTACACTTGGTAGAATTTTCCTACAAAAACGGGTATCAAGCATCATTGAAGATGAGCTCGTTTGAAGCACTTTATGGCAGAAAGTGCAACACCCCAGTAAGTTGGGACAACCCAGCTGATAGGGCAGTGATTGGGCCAGAGTTTCTCAAGGAAATGGAAGAGAAAATGTTGAAGATTACGCAGAATTTGAAGGCTACCCAAGAGATGCAAAAAACTTATGTTGATAAGAACAAAACTCATAGGGAATTTAATGTAGGGGATCATGTATTCATGAGAGTGAAAGCCAACAGAAGCTCCCCTGAAGTTGGGAAATTGTTCAAAGTTGGAAGCTCGATATTGTGGGTTGTTTCAAATCCTAGAGAGGATTGGTCCAGTAGCATATAGGCTTGCATTGCCCGCATGCATGTCTATACATAATGTATTTCATGTGTTAATGCTTAAGAAGTATGTACCTGATGTTAATCATGTTATTGATTGGAATGTGACTCAGGTGGAACAAGAAAGCGCTTTTCAGGTGCATCCGGTGTGTATACTGGATCGGAAAAGCAAGCAGCTCCATAATCGAGCCATAGGGATTGTAAAATTTTAGTGTACCTGGTACAGTACTGAGGACGCAACATGGGAGCATGAAGATGCTATGAGGGCAGAGTACCCGCATATTTTTTAAGATTTTGAAAATATTTTTGATATTATGTAAATGAGTTGCACTAAGGACAGTGCAAAAATAAGGGGAGGGGATTGTAATACCCCAAGGTTGAGCCCCTATGAAATGTAACGATGTTTGTAGGCTAGTGAGCCAAGTAATTATAAGCTGGTAGGCTTATGTGTTTATTAGGCTGAAGAGCCTAAATCCTAAGGTCAGTGGGCATGATTTTTGTATATGTAATTATGCAGATTATTAATAAAATACATCAGTGTGTGTAGACCGACCACAAAGAAAGAGTTATGGGGGACTAAGATCCACTAGGTAGAAAAAGGAATGGGGTTGAGAGGCTAGGAAAGAGGGTCTAATCTTGAGGGCTTAACCCAGGGAAATATTATAATGTATTCCTGAAAAGTACTAAAGTTGGGAAAATAAACCCAGTTATCCTAAGTTCCTTTGAGGAGAGGAACAAACTCCAAGTGGAGGGGAGCGTGCTCCTAGAGAGCCAAGTGTCACCCAGGACGCATGCAGATTTATGTGGGAAGTTTCACCTTCGTTGGGGGTTAACGGCCATTCTGGCCACCTTTCGGAGGAGTTCACTCTCACCATTGCAGCTCTCTCATGATTCTACAGGATGACCATTCTCACCATTTTCCTTGCTCGCTCTCAACATTATGACCAGTCTGGCCATTTAGTTTCCCACGATTCTGCAAGATGACCATTCTCACCATTTTCCTTGCTCACTCTCAACATTCTGACCAGTCTGTCCATTTAGTTTCCCATGATTTCATCCTCAGCATGTTGGCCATCCCTTGTGCATTTCACTCACGCACTGAACAAGTACACAGCCAAAGTCATTTTCGCCTTTGTGAGCCTTTGTAAATTGTTGAGTCACCCCCGTTCGTTACCCAATTTTTGGTGGTTGTGGTTTGAAGAGGAGGGTTGTCAGGCCCGTGGTTGAAGAAGCAAGTTGTCAGGCCTATGAGAAACTCTCTCTAGGTGAGAGATTTTGCTGGGAAGTGATTTCTCCTAGAGGGAGTCTAGTACCAGCTACGAAGCTCTGAGAATTCCTAATCTGAACTGTTTTTGAAGCCCTGGAAGGGGAGTGGAGCAGTCGATGGACTGTGGAGCAGTGAAGGTGCATATTCTTGGGGTGGGACATACATGTGGGGAATGAGATTCTTTGAGCAGTAGGTGTAAGTAGGCTGCTTGGAGAGAATCCTTCCAGTTGCATAGTGTAGTTTCCCATAGCCTCAACCTAGGTCTAGGATTCCTTTTCCCTGGGTGGATTTTATTCTCAGCTCCGGGGTGACCCACTGTTGAGCGTGATGAGAAACGTGGTCTAAGGCTGGGAGGTTCGTAGAAGCTCTGCACGCATTTGGTGGTCATCTATTGAAAGATAAGTACCAAATCTTTGTTGATTGTATGTGGTGAAATTGTACATGTTTTATAACTTAATGAGTAATGCCTAGATATATCATATATGTTGTATGTGTAGGATTACTGTTAATTTCGCATTAATCTGTGTATGGTTAGAATATGTCGTTTGTATGCATATAGTGTCAGAATGTTTTAATGTTATTTATGCATGAATAAGTGGTATGAACAGAATGTTGTAACTGTTAATTTACATTAGATATGCATGCATATAAATTTACAAAATGGTATCAGAGCTAAGAGAGATGTCCAAGAAGTGGCGTTGCCTACCCTGTTGGTGGCTGGGGACATTACAAAATGGTATCATATCTAAGAGAGACGTCCAAGAAGTGGCGTTGACCGACCTGTTGGTGGATGGGGACATTACACATCCCTAAGACTTAATGAGGAGATGGGGCAGGGTAGCCATCTGTAAGGATTCCAGGCCTAACCACAAATTGGGTATTCAAACCCACACAACCTTGCTAAGGAAGGAAATAAATGAGGTAATTCGGGGGGGACAGAGATAGATCTATAAGGAAGCATATTAGAGAGAACAATATTGAGAAGAGAAGAGAAGCGTGTTTTTGACTTTGGAGTTGAGAGAAAGGATGAGAAGCAAGCTCATTTTGGTTGTAAGAAGCCATGGGCAGGGTTTCACTACAAGATGATAAACGAGGTTGACGAGTGATTGAGGAAGTACTCGTGCAGACCTCCTTGCTTGGAGTAGAGGAATCTGGTTTCCAATTTCCTATGGGAGGAGAAGATTAACCTCCATCCCTGACTATCATGGAGCAAGGAGAAATAATATCTCTCAGAGAATCATGGTCTAGCTCAGGGGTGGCCAACGATAAATCCGTTAGAAGTGGTTGTGCCTATGGTATGAAGGAAACATGCACCCCTTTCAACAGTCGCTTCACATTCTCCATTTTTTATAAGTATTATCATACTATGTGTATATATATTGGATGCGATGATGGATTGTCTGGGTTTATGGTTAAGTCTTTCAGTATTTGAACAGTTACTAGAAATACTCATTTGCTTCTATAAACTGCTATATCTATATGGTCCTTGATTTATCTTAGTTTAATTGCTAGAGATTCGTGGGATGTGAATCTGCAGGAGAGTCAATGTAGGAGTAACTAAAATGTCTAATTCATGTCGATCCTTTGCATTTTCCTTAGCGGGAATGTCAAGTTCAACCCTATGGGAGAAGGGAAATCCCTTTATCCTATCCACCCATCTGACCGAGGGATCATGCCCACGTCCTTAACCCATTTGCTGCAAAAAGGATTAGAACTTAGCCCACAAGAATTTCCAAAGGATCCATATGACCAAGGTCTGGGAACCCTACGCTAGTCCGAAAGGAGATAGCTCTTTCAACTTCAGGACTTCAGAACTTATGACTCCACAATCCTATAAAACAACGAAAGGCCGAAGTCATGAATTAATGAGGGTCGCAAATTTAGGGATCCAGTGGAGATCTCTCTCAGCCTTTAGATCAGACTTACGAAGGGTAACGTTAAGTGCTTCGACGAAGTGCTACTTCATTAGAATAGGAGTGGTCTAGTGCTGAAACTCCTGAATGCCAGAGTCACAAAGTTCATCGGGACTGTTGAAAGTGGAGGGACACGTGTCCACATATCAACGACTATCTAAAAGTTCAAGTATTCGGCGGTATAAGGATGTGCGATTTTCCCTAGAGCTCTGGAAGTCGGAGTAAATCCTGGCCGTGAATGCTAGGTACACATGGTGATAGATCATGCATGGTCTAGAGGGGAAGTCAGAAGATGCATGCCGAACTCATGAATGTCAAACTTTCATAGTGATGTGGACCGTCGATCCTCGGATCCTTCGGGATCCCTCTTAGTCGTCGATCTAAGGAATCCACCCTCGACTGCTCAACCAACCTTGAACGCGTCGTGGAGCGACACGTGGCCCCTACTTGTCCCCTGTCAAATATTGTCTGTCAAACTAGCGTCGTTGGATGAGAGGGGACGTGGCAAGAGATCTTATAGTCTGGAGACCTAGTACTCCGAAGGAACTTGGCCAAGAGTTTTCTAGGTGTGAAAACTCTTGAATTCGTGAACGGTGAAGTAATCTGGACTGTTGATAGGTAGACGACACATGGCACTAGATATGAGAGTTCAAAGACTTGGCTCTTTAGGGGATTTGCGATGTGAGGAGTTGCGAAGTCTGAAACCCCGAAGTAATGGAGGTCGTGGATCCGAGGACTACGTGGACTCTTACTGACCGTGAGATCAAAGGGCTAGGCAACTATCAGTCCAAGATGATGTGGCATCCAAACGTCATTCAAGGTGACGTGGACCCACATTACGCATACCACATGCCAACCGGATATGGACGATTCATAGACCCCCTATGCCTATTATACCATGACACGTGTCAGCCATGATGAGGACATGTGTCACCCCTATCCCTCGCCATGTGTCATCTTCTAGTTCATGCTTGTCTAGCCAACGTTGTGGGTGACGTGTCCAGGACTTCGGGAGTTCAAAATATTTGGGCATAGTATAATAAAAGGATGCTCGACATCGATTGTCGATCGCTGAATGGAGAACATTCAACGACGATGATCGATTGTTGAATCACCAAAAATGTAGGACATCAGATGTCGATTTCCGAACGTCGAACATTCAACGACGATCACCGATTGTTGAATGTTGAACTTTCAACAACAATCATCGATTTCCGAAACGCCAAAAATGTAGGATGTCGGATGCCAATTGTCGAACGTTGAATGCAGAAAAAGGGAAGTTCAATGCAAAACGTCGAACACAGATCGTCGAAGGGCCAAGGCCATGTGGCAAGATTTCGGGACTTCGGGGAGTAAGAAAAAGGGGTGTTCATCATCGAACGTTGAAGACCCCAACTAATAACTCCCAGGTAACTTCGGGAGGCAATAAATTATAGACCAAAGCTCAGATCTAGTGCGGTGGCGACCATTAGAAAGCTCGCGACAAGAAAAAGCCAATGGAGATCCCAGAATTAGGATTTGAGAGAGTTAGCAAAAACAAAAATTTGATGCCCCATCCCTAGAAAGGGTATTTATGGGTTGGGTGTGACAAATTGGTGTCAGAGCATGGAAAACACTTGGCCTGCTTGGGCTCATGCATGAGTCCCATAAAAATATTATTAGAGAACTTTACGGGGTAACACCCTACCTTACTCCTCTTCTAAAAGAAACCGTCTGAACCTCTACTAAAGAGAGGAACAAAACCTTCTAATGATGATAGATGTTTTGGAAGTCTGCACTGTGTGTTTCTAATGTTTCCAAGTAAAGAAGTTGACTTCACTTTGCAATGATATGTGTTGTTCATGAATTGGTATATTAGTAACTAACAAAAAATGTTTTTTCAACACTCAAGTAATCAGTGAACAATGGAAAAAATACAACGTAAGGAATGGTGACACGCCATGATTTGGGGGAGAGCTCCCACAATAGAGATGAATAATCTGATGAAAGGAGGGTGGTGGAAAACCCTCCAGATTTGGACGAAACAATAAGAATCCTCATGGCAGAATTAACAAGTTATAAGGCTAACAATGAAAGGCTGATAAACGAGAAGGAAAAGAAAACTGAAATTAATGCAATCCTACTGCAAAGTCTATCAGATATACAAAGACAACTACAACATGGCCCAACTGCTAGTCATGTGGACAAGAACCATACTAAGAAAACTCCAAGTCCACCTGAGATACAAAAGCATGGTCCAGGAAGTGGCCACACCGGGAGGAGCACCTCAAGGAAGGCCCAACATGGAGTCAAGAGACACTCACCGGAATGTCTCTCTGAGGACATTGAAAACGCCAAGGAATATTCTAGTGGAAAAACTAGTTCCCATTCTCATATGAGAGGAAAGAAGAGGAAACATTCCAAGAGTCATGACCCTGAAGAATTTAAGAAAGCCAAACCACCCACCTTTGATGGAGATATTAAGAAGGGGGAAGAAGCAAAAGTTTGTGTACTTGACCTGAAGAAGTACTTCATAGTTCAAGACTACTCTAATAACTTAAAGGCTCAGATAGCCATTTTCAACCTGAATGGGAAAGCTTCCATTTGGTGGGAGGACCTTAGGAATGTGAAAGGAAACCATGAGAAGGACTTGTCACAGAAACAATTTGAGAAATACTTCAAGAAGAAGTATTTGTAAAAAATGTACTTTGATGGGAAGACCAATGAGTTCTATGAACTCAAGCTGGGACAAATTACCATAGATGAGTATATCAACAAATTTCTCGAGCCAGGTCTACCTCCAAGAAGGGATATTGACTTTTCAATAGAACTTGTACCAGTAGAGGTGCCAATGTCTAGAACACCCTATAGAATGAGTACACCAGAGCTACTTGAGCTCAAAATACAACTAAAGGGGTTCACATATAACTCAGGCCGAGGAAGGAAATATGGAGACACCCACATGTGAGAATGCACTAGAAGCATCAAATTGAGTCCATCTCAAACTATATATGGTATGCACCCAAGAGGCATTTACAAGCTAAGAAATTTAGGAAAAATAGAGTTTAGGAGTGTTGATATTGAAGACTTTGCTACAACCATGTAGTTATTGCATGAATAGGTTAAAGGGAAGGAAAGAAGTCACAGGTACAAACAAAAAGAAGATTCGAAGAGAAAGGAAGTAAATTTTGAGGTTAGAAAGCTAGTCTTAGAACATTTGAGGAGGGAAAGATTTCCAAGAGGAGAATATAACAAGTTAAAGTTGAAGAAGATTGGACCCTCAGAATCTTAAGGAAATTTCAGCTCATGCCTATGAGATTGAGCTTCCATTTGATATTAGAATCTCACCCATCTTCAATGTTGCATATTTGTATCATTACAAAGAAGATGAAGGAGAAAAGTCAACAAATGAACTTGATAGTGGCAAGATTGAACCAGTCTAGTGGTTGAAGTAGTTACCTACAACAAAGAAGTTGTAGATGGAGAAGATCTTGGACAAGAAAGTGTTTAAGAAAACTAGGAACGAGGAATACTATGAATATATGGTTAAATGGAAGAATCATCCAGTGGAAGATGCTACATGGATGACTGTCAAAATCATACAGAAAAACGACAACAATGTTGAAGATCTCGTGGACAGGAGTCCATCAAAAAATTGTTCCTTGGGAGTCTAATGCAGAAGCATCACTCGAAAGTCAAAATTTGACCTCTCGAAGGTCAAACCAATTTACTAAGGGAGTTGGTTCCCTAAATTTTCAGAAATTTGTTTAATAAGATAAATTTAGTTTTCAAATAATGGATTTGTCTTCCTACCTTAATATCTATTTTAGGAAAATCATTGAAGTTGTTAGATAATTTAGGATTAGTTTTGATTTGGATTAATAATATGTGATCTGCCATTCCTTGTGGAACTTGAAGGTCATTATTGAAGGTGGTCATTTTTTTAATTATTAATTTATAAAAAAATATATAAACTTTAAGGTCATTATCATTTGGGGGAACTTGAAAGTCATTTTTTTAATTATTAATTCATAAAAAAAAAAAATTATAAACTTTAATTAAATAAAAAAAACCTTAAACTTTTGAAACAAAAATAGTGTTTTTCATCAATAGGTTAGGTGGGAAGTTTCTGATGGACCGTTTAGTCTAAGTAAATGTAAGGAGCATCACATGTCTCCCTGTTTATACGTAACGGTCATAAAGAACCGCTAAATATGTTAGCTCTTCCATCTCACTCACAGTGTTCACAACACGGTAATTATAGTTGTCATCTCACTCCAACTAATTTTGGAGGACGTGTTGGGCTTTCTTTCAGCATCACATCCACGTGTTTAATATTTATTATGGATGGAATTCAGGGTTCCTTTATTCATAATAATAAAAAGGAATTAAGAAAACTATCTTTAGTCGTAATCAGAAATTCGAAATTATTAGACTTCATATTTTGGAGGATATCGGAGAATGAATTTCTATTTTACGCGCAACCAGAGATTGAATTAATTGAAACTCGTAAATTTCAAAAGCAATGCAGTGAAGTGGGTAGAGTAGAGCGCTTCGTGTCGGAACAAAATCTAAAGTGCGGAGTTGTCGCTTTGACTAAATCATGCTTTCTATTAGAATTTTTTTTCCATAAAAAAAATAGATTTAAATTTAGTGAATTTGTTTTAATATTAATGTTCATAATAATTAAAATTGATTTTCAATACCATTTTTAGTCTGGCATAGTTGTTATTCTTTTCATTTAGGTTTTATTCTCGTTAATAATATGCTGACAAAATCTTGAGTTTTTGTAAAATTTGGTTTATCCTCAATATCATTTTCAGAAAGAGTAGAAGTGATTGGGAGTTTTCTAGGATATATATTCCAAAAATTTTAAACTTTGGTGGATTTGTTGAAGTGGTTGAGTGTTATGAAGAGGTCAAATCTCTAAATACCTTTGTAGGATTTGGAGGTCATCTTTGTGGATATTGTGGGCCTCACTTGATGTTGACAACTTAAACCCAATGCTTTAATGCTTTGCAGTTTTCATGAGAATTGTATTTCAATGGGAAGAAAAAAATGATTAATCAAATTAATTAAACAATATTTAAAAAAATGAATATTTAAATAGATGAGAAAGGAATAACATGGACAATAGCATTATCTTTGATCATGAAGGAAAATACAATCCCTTTTACAACACTCAACTCCTCAATATCTTTGCATATCTCATCTATTCCAAAGAATGATAAACATATTTTGTCACTTTGAAGAAACTTTTTTCTTTCTAAGTGTTACAAACACATAATAAACACATAATAAAGAGGCCATCACCTTGAGAATATGGGACATCCTTGAATGATGAACACTTAAGAAAGCAAGGAGTGAGAGGGGGTTATTCGTTGTACTCCTCTCCCATGATATCAATCAACATTATACCCACAGTGAATACCACGCATAAAGGTCAAGTCTAATGGCCTCACAAGGACTATGGGTTATGGTCATTAATAAGCCACACTCCTTGACGCTACCATATGTCGACGCCTATGATTAATGTGACAATTCCAATCCAATTTCAAGCAAGTTAATAAGTGGACAACTAAAAAAAAAATCATCAAAATTCTTCCTCAAATTTGGTAGGAATTTTGTTGGAAGTTATAATTCCACTTGATTTATGGGAACTTTGCCATTACACCTTTTAGCCCATTTTAAGAAGATACATATTGTCATAATTTTAAAAATTAAGTATATCAAGGAAGAACTTCACCTCGTTGACTCACCACAAACATTTTGTCCATATGTTAACTGAAATATTCTACGTTGCAAAAGTTGGAAAAACCCTTCTAGTTTTGGTGTTGGACTTTCGTCAAACACTTTGCATGCTTTGGTATTTGACTGCTGAAAGTGAAAATTAAATAGACAACAGTGTGTTTCTGTGTTTTGTTTGCTGATTTGGGTGTCTTTCAATCCCTTATACCTCCCAAGTGAAGTGGATAAGGTGGTATTATGTTATTAAGCAAAACCCATAAAATAACAATGAAGAATCATCACATTTGAATGAGCAATTTCACTAAATTATGGTTGTTCTTTATTGAATTAAAATGTTGAACCAATGACAACAAAATTGAGGTGTGAATACCTCTCAAGGATGATGAAGATATATGTTGTAGGTAGCTAGAACCCTCACACAACACATAGCCACAAGAGATTCTCCAAACTGTCCACACGAATTGATCAAAAGGGGGTCGATTCATGTGATTTTTGTTCCTGCCATCTATTCCAAGTGGTGCAGCAGTCTCCAACTCAATGATACACCCCTCTATATGCTAGATACAGCCCCTGAAGAGAAGTCGACCAGCAACAGTCTTCTCCCTGTCATTCCACACAGCCTGATGAGGAACACGCAGCTCCTGGAATGGAGAAACTTGGCCAGCAATAGGGAACACGTAGCTCTAAGAATGAGGACCAGTAGTGACTCCAAACGAAGGTCCATGCCCAGCAAGTAACCACGCCTTGGAGAGGTGAATGATTCAGCCCAAGAGAAAACACACAGCCAATAAATGAGAGTGCGCCCAGCTCAAGGAGACGCCCCACCCTTCACACGTGCCAAGGAAAAACGTTTTCTCTCTTCACCAAACTGAAATGAAGTTCCTTCTTCGGTGAATGCTTCTTGAATCACAATGCCAATGTCTGCAA
>SNQJ01S0004438.1:174524-184975 GCA_010110895.2 Picea sitchensis | reverse complement strand
TTTACCCAAATCATTAAATGTGTTAAGTAATCAATTAATTAATTAATCAACATATATTAAACAATAATTAATTAATTAATATTATTAATAGTTAATCATTACTTAACTAATACACATTAAGATAGTTAATTATTTAATTAACTATACTTGATAAACCCTATGCAACTATTTAACTAGGGTTGTTACAGTGGTTCACACAACCACACACGAACAAAGGATAATGACGCTGCAAAATAGACACACACATCATAAATTTGTATAAAATTGTGAGTGCATAACATATTTTTACCAACATCAATATAAAATAAGAATCATGTATTCAACATACATACCATTAGAAGGTTCAAATGGTGATGTGATTTTAACCCTGAAAAATTCCCTTCTACAATGAAAAAACATCATAGATTCGACCCATATAAAGAAGGTTCATTCACAGCCAATATAACATCCTTTTCCATAAAAATATCATCTTTCTTCAAAATCCATGGGACATCACCTACTTTTAAATACCAAGAGAGACCAACATATCCTCTAGTTTCGTTTCTTGGACAATATATATTTTTAGTATTTGAAGCAATAATATCTCTCCTAACAATCAATGTGTCACTTTTATTCCATGATATGTGCCTCGATAAAGACAATGAAACATTTTTGAAAATATGCATGGAATCTAGTAAGTGGCCAATCTTAAGATGCTCCTAATACGGAAGATCATAAAATGCATATTTTATTTTCATCCCAATGGTAATTTTCTAAACATAGGTGTCAAAAAATTCAGGATCATTGAACATAGGTTCCCCATTTGAATCAAACAATTCTTCCATTTCCTTCTCCTTCTCGATGTCATATTCCCTATTCCAATATGTCGGTGTCATTATTTCATGTCTCCTATTTCTCTCTAGTTTTCCATTGAAAGCATATGCAACTATTATATAGGGGTGGTCTTCTAGGGGGAATACCCTTGGATAGTTGTACACCGACTTTTGTAGGTGGTTGGACCACCTAGCATTTATAGAATCCACAAAATTTACATCCATGATACCGTTTTGTTACAAGACCTACAATGCTATCATATACATAACATGTTAGCGTCAAAAATATAGTTGCAACAAATGAAGTATGCCAAGTAAAATTACAGATATCAACAAATCAATGAATATCCTTACCAGAGAAAAATCCTAGTCCTACATAGTCGTGCATGGTGTATGCACATATGCCAAACAATGTAAAAGACCCCTCCATTGGGGTGGTTATTGATATATCATATACATATATCATTTTCCATAATTGTTTAAATTCATCGATCAATGGTTGGAGGTAGAAATTCATTCTCCTCACATGTCTTTTACCTAGAACTATAAGAGCCAATGTAAGATGTTCATTCTTCACAGAAAACCACGGGGATATATTTTTATTGATCACTAGAACTAGCCAAACATAATGGTTGGAATTTTGGATGGGATATGGGTTAACTACATCCATAGCTATGCTCATTCGTAGGATTTGTACTTCATCCTTGAATTTATCTAGCCATGAATCATATATATGCTTCATGGCTATTTAATATGATGGGATTCACATAACTCTTGGCTCACTTCTATGTGAGTTATGACACCGCTACAACATGGACAATTATTTTCAATGAAAGAGCCTTTGAATCCTCAAAATTATAGGCATGTGCCTCAATATCTTATGAGGACCATGTGCCTTACCCTTTTTTTATTTATTTATGGTACCTGTCATGTCTGCATTTTGGATATATATCTTTGTCTACATATTTGTTTCTATATAGAATACAATCATTTAGACATGCATGGTATGATATGTACTCAACACCCAACATTTCTAACATTTTCTTTTCCTCTGCGCAACTATCAGACATGATATTATCACTCAGAATTACCTTATCTTTGAGTAACCTGCAATTAGTGGGAAATAGAAATGTACGCTGTCATTAAGCTTGAATAAAATCAACCCTTTTCTTCCTTCATTGTGTGACAATATTATTTAAAAATTTAGGTTACTTAATGGTTAGTTACCTCAAAAGTTCCAAGAAACACACTTTTGACATACCAAACATTTCTTTCAATTTGTACAATAACATTATTGTCCCTAGCTAGGTAGACCATGCAAAGCCCCGTACTTGACCAAATAGAGGGGTGGTGGAAGCATATTTCAAGATTTCATATAAGGTATATACAACATCAACGTCATCCCCTAGTTCATTTTCCTGAAATGCATATAAGAATATTACCTCCATAGCGTGGGAAACCCGTAAGAAATCATCCATACTAACCTATATATCATTTCCTCCATCCCCAATATGTGAAGAACTAGTGTTACTATCGATGTTTTGAATTGGTGACTTAGGACGTAGTGGGAATTAAATAGTTGGTTGTTTCAACCATTCTCGGTATGCTTCCTCTCTGAGCTATTTTTGTTTAGCAACAAGCTCACAACTTGACATTGCAGTGGGGTGCAACGATAGATGGTGGACATGTCGCTCGTCATCCAAATACTAATTGTAAAAATATTGAACATTACATCGATAATATTAGTAACACAATGATTTTAATAGGTTCAAACATTATACCAAACACTTATTAAAAGCATGGACATTTTTTCCCAATAAAAAACATGAAACCAACCACTTTATAAAACAAATGTCGAATTAAACAATACATTTACATTAGTTCAATTGAAAATACAAAAATCCAATTACTCAATCATTTTTTTGTTACGCCCTACGGGGTTGTCTACATAAAAGAGATCCAATTCATGGTGTAAAACTATTGACCCAAGTAGGTTTCTAGAATATGGTATGTTAGGATTGGTAGGGTAAAGAAGTTATCCATTTTCATCAAACATCTGCTTGCGATATCTTTATCTCGATAAGAGATTATAAAATATTGGGACTATGAAATTATCTTGAGTATTTGACCTCGATCTTGAATCTTGATCCTACAAAATTGAATGAACAATTATTCAACTGCACCTACATACATAACATAAATTCAGTGAGATAAATGAATTATCAATAAAATCTAGACATTCTATAATCGACATGAGAGAACTTGAAGGACTTCCAAAGACACATAATGAGTTGGAATCTGAAGAACTAGCCATTTGATATTATAATTCATTTTTTTCCCGCATTTGAGCCAAAACTATCATCTTGGGTAGCATAGAACAATCTAACTTCAAAAATAACTTTGAATAACTTTTATAACTTGATGGTGCACTTCATCATATAAATACGCATTGTTGCATATGGATAAACCAAATTCACCAGTGCGTTTAATTGAGTGACACACCGAGATTGACCTTCGTTATTGCCTCCGCACAACAAAACCTATGAAAATTTTAAATGCAGATGTTTGCATTTGCATTATGAAAATTTAACTGTCTTATGGTATTCTATTACTTACACATCACACTTGTGTGTTTCAAACTGTATAGCGCACCGACTGAAGCAAGTTAGAAAAATAACGTGCACTTACTATCAATACTTTGAAATTTATTACAAAAATGAATCGATGCATTATATGTACACACCAAATTGGTTCGATACTCATGGTATAGCACACCGAAAATGTAAATTTTAGAAAAAAGAAAAGTGTGTGTGTTTATTGCCAATGCGTTGAAATATACAATGAATAAATGAGCAAGAATTTGAGTTTTTGTATTTATAAAAGAAAACCCTATTCATTCTTTTATTTTTTTGTCAAAATTAGAAAGACGATTTGTGCAACAAAGATTTATTAGCAACAACTTCGGAATGAGTGGATTTTTTTGAAGAGCCAAATTCAAGGGGGATTATTGTAGATCACATAGAAATCGACAGAGGAGAAATTTCAGGTTTATGATTTCATTCTATTAATTATATTAATCATTCTCCTATTTGATTCAAACAATTTTCATTGCATTCCCAAACCCAAAAAAGGGTTTCATAGTTACCTTCAGTATCATAAGCCCTAATTTCCTCATTATTTTTCTTTCTTTCTATATTTCACAAAAATAATTTTTTTAAGAGAATTTTTTTATAGGGTTTGTTTATTTGTATACGTGTGTTTCCTATCTATTGCAATGAAACCACTCATTGCATTGGATCCCAAACTGTCCTGCCACTATCGATTATTTTTTTAAAAATGCCTTTGCGGTGACCGGTGTGCTCTGTACATAGTAAGAGCACCGATGCATATTTGTATGTAAACAACACCACTTAATTTAAATTAGAAATAATATTAAAAAAATATTTTCATGGTCGACGATGTGCATTTTACCTAGATAAGCATCAGGGCACATTGTTTTAAATTTTCATGAATTTTCCATGTCTTAAATTTGTTCACGGGCCAACGATGTCTAATAAAAAATACTTAGGAAGTTTATCTTTTCTTAATTCATAAAACACTAACTCAATACAACAATTTGTATAACATTTTGAATTTCGCAATGACACTGTTATACTGTACCGGTGCATATATGTATGTTTTATGCACCAATGTGTATAAATATGGTTGACACCCCTGTTTGTATTAATTTACTATATACACCCAGATCTTATTTAAAAAAAAAATTAAGTAATGTTTATATCTGATGATTCCTAGGAGAAAACAACGGGAAAACCAAGACATGTCGGTAGGGATGTCCACAAAATTGTAGAAGAAGATGGTAAAAGAAATGAACATAATTGCATTGTAAGAGGAGCCATCTCAACTACAATGTGCATCGGAGGTATGTAATCATTTATTTATTCTTTTATGTAAATCGAATTTAATTATTGCATGAAATGCTAATTTTCAATAGTTTTGTTGCACAAAAGAAAAAAAAATCATTCAACATATATGACATGACGACGATGAATAAAAGGGTTGATTGCAAACTTTGTGAGTATTTAGGTTTTTGTCCTTTCTTAAGATTTCATGTTTTTTATGATATTTATATTTAAATAATTAATTTACACTTATCCATGTATGTTTTCTGGTAGGTGCTAACATACAAAGAGGACCCAACCCATGAATTGATAAAAATAGGGTTAAGTATAGGTTGCGCGTATATGTTGAAGAACAAAATTTTGATTGAACAATTTGTAAGTAGCTATGTTTTTTAACTTTCGTTGTTTTATAATTAATGAAAAAACATGAAAACTTTATATTGATTATATCGATTGTGCTTTGTCATGTCGTATTAAACATGTCGGAAACAAACTATGTAATGCAATCAACAAAGGATATTTTTAGAGAATTCATGAAGCATGGCTTCAAAATAATGTGTATTGTTTATGAAAGAATCGGTGCCAAGGTATGTTTTTTTATCTACGCAATCATGCATATTATACTATTTATATAAATGTAGATATACTTATTACAATTTATTTCTATTTTTGTAGATGGAAGATGAAGGGATGGAACATAAAAAACAAGTTGATCAAGAAATCATTATGTTAAAAAACCAAAGTACAATACCACCTACAAATGAAGAATAAATGATGCATGCACACAACTTGAGCGATGAAAATAGTTCAACTGATGAATGACAATCAATATAATTGAATGTTACTGCAAGTTGCATGTTTTGGAATATTTGTCTATGAAAATTAGGGATTTTTCTTAATGTACTCGACATATTGTCCAAATTGCACAAGGACATGTTACTAATAAGTGTAACAATTACAAATTGGTTGCAATTTGATTATTGTGGACTTTTACGTTGTCCCTTTTTGTATGAAAATGGGTCTCTTATTCATATATAATAAAATGGGTTTCTTATTTCATTGCATTGTCAAATGTTGCTTTCCTGAATAATTAATATGTGAATTATTTACATTGTTACAAATAACATAGGTGTAATTGGTTGGATAATTCATTAATGTAATCATTATATGAAAATGCAATAACAAAAATATAAAATGATATTTTTATAAAAAAATATTTGATTTTTAAATGATTAATTAAAAATTTGTAAAAAACAATGAATTAAAATATATACATATCAATGCATTGTATTCTTTTGAACTCACTAGATGGTGTGTGCCATAATATAGAAATCGATGCATTTTGAGGAGGCATACACAGTAGTATGAACTATTGATAAAACACACCTTTTTGTAAATGATATAGCGTACAATAATATTTATAGTTTCAAAATTGTATGGTGGTCATGTTTAAAATATACACCAGGGCATTAAAATAATTTATGTACTGGTGTGTATAATAAAATAATTTATGTACTGGAGTGCATAAATAAACATGACCAGTACATAAATTATTTTAAATACATAAATTATTTAAAATTGTTTATTTTAAATAACTTAGGAAAAGAAAAAAGAAAAAAAGAAAAAAACAATTTTGGAGATTGACACGAGTTGACTGGAAACTGTCGATCTTGAAAAACAAATAGTAAAAAACTCAAGTATTATGACCAAGTTTTCACTTTAATCAATAATAATCCATATTATTATGTCACATAAGATCTTGTTTTTTAGCATAAATTGGGAAACAAGAATTTTTATAATGTGGTTATGATAACACTACAAAATCCATAATGATTATCTCTTTGAGTGCATCACAACACTACATTATACCTAATTTGATAATGTTGGAAAAAATATTTTAGATAAGACAAACAATACCAAAATCGATTAATCAATATATTGTTGGTTGATGTTCTCTAATAGTAGGGAAAGTATTGAAATATTTTCTAGTCTCGTGGATGAAGTTGTAATAGTTATTAGTGTCACTATATGACAACTAGTAGGTTTTCCTTGGTTGAAATAAAAAATATTTTATTTTGAATTAGAGAAGCTCAAGGCTAAAAAATTACTCCATTCTTCTTAGGCACTCAAATTCTCACCATGGCTTGGAGTTTGACTGTGGGAAAATATGTCATCCTACAAGCATGTAGGATGGCATATCTACCCATGTATAGTAGGATGCCATCTCTACAAATGGACAAATAGTTGGATAATCTAGCACTTGGGTATTTGCAACAACCCAAATTAATTCAACCCTTCACACTTGATTTTTGAATTGGTGTAGTCTATAAGGGATGGTGTGCATTTATTTTGAAGAAGCTAAGACTAATGTTTGTATAGTGTAATCTTGAAAATAATTGTTTCCTCCCAATTGTCATTTTGAAGGTTGAAAATGAAAATACAATGATGTAGGAAGGTAAGAAATCTTGTGAAGAATAATCATCAAGTTAAAAACCATATATTAGAGTTTTCATGATCCTTGCATCATATTTTTGGTGAAATCTTGGTACTCTTGTTTGAAAGTGATCGATATCTGTTGGCTACAATACCCATAGTATAGAGATTTAATCCATTTCTCTGTTAGTGAATTTCCTTCGCTTCCTCGGATCAAATATTTGTATCCTCTCTTTCACATAGAAACCATGTTCGCATATTTTGGGTGTTAAGCCCCTTTTCCTTCCATGTGACCAACACTAGAATCATGGGCTCATTCCCTTGCAATATTTCACACAACTAAACCTTGACCAGATTGCCAGAGAGAAACTTCCATTCTTCGTTCATTTGCTTTTTAATGGATGACAACGATATTTTCTTGGAACTCTTCTCCTTTTAAATATCACCATTGATCATTATAGAATGGATGATAAATATGTCATTTTTCAATTATATCGTCAGAGTGGAGTTCATAATAAGACTCCAAACAACTTTTTCTATGGACGATGTGGATTGGTTCTTGGAAATCGACCTTCGGGGTTGAGTCTGGAATGAGACCTTGAAATGTTGGGTCCGATAGAAGGCTTTGATATCCTTTGATAGGCCAATCGATGAACGCCTCTGATTCTTTGTATGTAATATGAAGCTATTAGGGAATTTTCCTCAATGCTTTCCTTCGATACCTTTACCTTGAACGGTTGGGATGGGCTCCAAAACAACAACTCCAATGAGTGGCCTAGATTAATTCTCAGATCTTTCAAATGGATGAATTATATTTTTCGTTAGGATACTATGGTCAGGTTCAGGTTGGAAGATTTCAAAAATATGGTCGGATGGATGAATGTATATTTCTCTCGCTTGATACATCAGAGTGGAATTTTGATAGGGCCTCTAAATTTACACTCCAAAAAATTCACAATTTCTCGACTTCGGGTCCGATAAACGATCAATGAGAACCATTGATCTAGTAGAGCTTCACTCCTCAATTTAACCACAACCATCGGATTATGAAACTCTAAAACATGCAAAATAAGTTGAGTTTGAATTTGATTATGCATTAGGTCTCTGCGATCACGATCTCCTGCACCTCTAATCAAAACTTATGCACACCAAATTTGACAAGCACATATATGGAGGACATAATTTCACAATCAAAATCTTTATTCAATAACTGAAGGAATGGAATTAAACATTCATGCTTTGTTCCTTCTCAGCCTCTCGGGATTCTACAAGAACATGATTTTATCACTTTACAAACTTTCTAACATTTTCCTATTACAACAATACTCAATATAAACTCAGAGCTCTCGTTTATCTTTCAAACCACAAAATTCTAAGTTATCTCAATGGACCCTAAATCTAGAAATTTTGTTCCTAAATATCAACAATAAAATCAATAATAATCTAACTATCAAAAAAAGGATATATGTTAAGATGTCTTCTAGAAATATCTATCTATTACAATAAAATAAAATTAGGGAACCAACTCCCTTGGTAAATTGTTTTGTGACCCTTAGGGTCAATCTAAAAAATTCACTTGGCAGATGCTCCCGCATGAGACTCTCGGGGAAGAAAAGAAACGTTCAAGAGATTTTCAACATTTATGCCATAATTGGATATTTTTTATGTTGTCATCCAAGTAGAATCCTCCTCTAGCTAATTTTTCCATTTAATCAAATACTGAAAGTACTCTTTACCCCTCATCCTTCTTTCCACTTTTTTGTCCAATACTGCTTCAATATCTTTCTGAACTATCTTGGGAAATTTTTCTTTCCATTCAATGGTCTGATCTTCATCACTTACAAGTTCTTCTGTAGAAACACCTTTTGTTCCCTTAAAGGGATACAAATCTGCCACATTAAAGATTGGAGAAATTCCAATACCAGTTGGAAGTTCAAGCTTATATGCATTAGCGGAAAATTTTCTCAATATTCTACAAGGTCCAATATTTTTTAGCTTCAATTTGTTTTAAGTCCCCATTGAAAATCTCCCCTTTATCAAATATGACATGACCAAATCACCAACCTGAAAATACACTTGTCTCATTTTCATGCCTTCCCTCTGTTTATATTTAGCACTACTCCTGCATGCTTATAGAAAAATACTCACCATCAACACTCCTTAATTATTATTTTCTCAAATTCCTTAGTTCACACATTCCTCTTGGATTAATTCCATACATAATATGGGATGGACTCATTCCTTTTCTCCTATTTGGTGAGTCATTATATGCAAATTCATCCCGAGCAAGCATTTGGTCCCATTGCTTATTATTTTCATGCACAAGATTCCTCAAAATATTCCCCAAACTCCTATTCACTACCTCTATTTTCACATCAGTTTGTGGGTGATAGGATGAGCTAAAATTGATATGTACCTAGATTCTTCCATAGGGTTCTCCAAAAATGACCTACAAATTTTGTATCATGACATGAAACAATGTTTATGGGTAGACCATGCAGCCTCAATATTAGTTGCATCACTAGTCTTCCTACAGGAAATAAAATGACCCATTTTTTAAAATCCATCTACCACAACATTGATATAATCATTCCCCCTTTGTTTCCTTGGTAATCCCAGTACAAAATCCATGTTGATTGAATCCCATGGTTTTTTTGGAATAGGTAGTGGATGATATAGTCTTGTGTTCTGACTCCTCCCCTTAGAATGTTGATGAATTCCACACTTTTTCACGAATTTTGTCACCTTATTTTGCATACCTAGACAAAAATAGAAGAATTTTCCTATGCAGAAGTCTTGTCTTGACCAAAATGTCCTAACATTTCTCCTCCGTGTTTCTCCTTAATCAAATTCTCCCTCATCAAACACTTTGGTATGCATAGTTTTTTGTTCTTGACAAAAAACTCTTCTTGTAGCATGTATTCCAACCACTGGCTTATATTACTGACAACTGGGTTTTCACAAGTTTCATAGACATGCTTGAAATCTACATCATCCTTATGCATTTCATTTAGACCATCAAAACCTAAAGTGTTGACTTGAATTTCTTGCAAACGAAAATTAATTCTACTTAACGCATCAACAACTTTATTAGTCTTACCACTTGTGTGTTTAATCACAAAGGTAAAATTATGCAAAAATTCAACCCACTTGGCATGTATTTGGTTCAACTTTGGTTGACTACTTATAAACTGTAATGCATGATTATTAGTGTACAAGAGAAAATCCTTGGGTATGAGGTAATGCCTCCAATTCTTAAGTGCTTGAACAATTTCATAAATTCCTTGTCATAAGAGGAATACTT
>SNQJ01S0004438.1:128387-174514 GCA_010110895.2 Picea sitchensis | reverse complement strand
GGTCTGATCTTCATCACTTACAAGTTCTTCTGTAGAAACACCTTTTGTTCCCTTAAAGGGATACAAATCTGCCACATTAAAGATTGGAGAAATTCCAATACCAGTTGGAAGTTCAAGCTTATATGCATTAGCGGAAAATTTTCTCAATATTCTACAAGGTCCAATATTTTTTAGCTTCAATTTGTTTTAAGTCCCCATTGAAAATCTCCCCTTTATCAAATATGACATGACCAAATCACCAACCTGAAAATACACTTGTCTCATTTTCATGCCTTCCCTCTGTTTATATTTAGCACTACTCCTGCATGCTTATAGAAAAATACTCACCATCAACACTCCTTAATTATTATTTTCTCAAATTCCTTAGTTCACACATTCCTCTTGGATTAATTCCATACATAATATGGGATGGACTCATTCCTTTTCTCCTATTTGGTGAGTCATTATATGCAAATTCATCCCGAGCAAGCATTTGGTCCCATTGCTTATTATTTTCATGCACAAGATTCCTCAAAATATTCCCCAAACTCCTATTCACTACCTCTATTTTCACATCAGTTTGTGGGTGATAGGATGAGCTAAAATTGATATGTACCTAGATTCTTCCATAGGGTTCTCCAAAAATGACCTACAAATTTTGTATCATGACATGAAACAATGTTTATGGGTAGACCATGCAGCCTCAATATTAGTTGCATCACTAGTCTTCCTACAGGAAATAAAATGACCCATTTTTTAAAATCCATCTACCACAACATTGATATAATCATTCCCCCTTTGTTTCCTTGGTAATCCCAGTACAAAATCCATGTTGATTGAATCCCATGGTTTTTTTGGAATAGGTAGTGGATGATATAGTCTTGTGTTCTGACTCCTCCCCTTAGAATGTTGATGAATTCCACACTTTTTCACGAATTTTGTCACCTTATTTTGCATACCTAGACAAAAATAGAAGAATTTTCCTATGCAGAAGTCTTGTCTTGACCAAAATGTCCTAACATTTCTCCTCCGTGTTTCTCCTTAATCAAATTCTCCCTCATCAAACACTTTGGTATGCATAGTTTTTTGTTCTTGACAAAAAACTCTTCTTGTAGCATGTATTCCAACCACTGGCTTATATTACTGACAACTGGGTTTTCACAAGTTTCATAGACATGCTTGAAATCTACATCATCCTTATGCATTTCATTTAGACCATCAAAACCTAAAGTGTTGACTTGAATTTCTTGCAAACGAAAATTAATTCTACTTAACGCATCAACAACTTTATTAGTCTTACCACTTGTGTGTTTAATCACAAAGGTAAAATTATGCAAAAATTCAACCCACTTGGCATGTATTTGGTTCAACTTTGGTTGACTACTTATAAACTGTAATGCATGATTATTAGTGTACAAGAGAAAATCCTTGGGTATGAGGTAATGCCTCCAATTCTTAAGTGCTTGAACAATTTCATAAATTCCTTGTCATAAGAGGAATACTTGTGTTTTTCTTCATTTAATTTTTCACTAAAATATGTAATCGGTCTTTTCTCCTAACCCAAAACATCTCCTATTGTAGTCCCACTAGCATCAATCTCAAATTGAAAGGATTTATCAAATATTGACAAAGCTAATATAGGATTTTCAGTAATCTTTTTCTTCAATAGTTTAAAACTTCTATCAGTTGATTTTGTCCATTTAAATGGTTGTTTTCTTTATTTTATAGTTTCTACAATAGGTGTACATATCTAACAAAAACCTCTAATGAATTTTCTATAAAAACTTGCAAGTCCATGGAAACTTCTTACCTCAAATGCATCTCTTGGGGTTGGCCAATTCACAATTAATTGCTTGAACCTTTTTTGGGTCCATCTTCAAAGTTTCTTCAAACACTACAAAACCCAAATATATCAGTTCCCTTTTCATGAAGCTATAGTTATTCAAATTTATCAACAAATTTTCCTTATGCAGGTTACTCAAAACCATCTTAAGATGTCTTAAATGTTTCTCCTTTGTCTGGTTGTAAATCAAAATGTCATTTAGATAGAATAACACAAATTTTTTAATAAATTCCTTTAAGACCCCATTCATCAACCTCATAAATGTACTAGGAGAATTTGTGAGCCCCAAAAGCATAATCAACCATTCATACAGTCCAATATTAGTCTTAGAAGGAGTCTTCCATTAATCCCCTTCTCTCATCCTAATCTGATGGTACCCACTTTTTAAATCAATTTTTGAAAAGTACCTTGCCCCACTTAAGCAATCCATCAAATCATCTATTCTTGGTAATGGAAATATGTACCTTATAGTAATTTTGATAATTTACATGGAATCGGTGCACATGCTCCATCCACCATCCTTCTTTAGAATGAGAACTATTAGTACAACACATGGACTCATACTTTCTTTCACCAAACCTTTAGTTAACAGCTCATGTACATGCTTCTTTATCTTTTCATTCTCTTGAGGGGTCAGTCTGTATGTTTCTTTGTTAGGAAAACTTTCTCCAGGTATCAAATCAATATGATGACTAATAATTCTCACAGGACGTAAATCATAAGGTAATTCATTACTATTATATCAATAAACTCATCAAGCATACATTTAACTTCTGTAGGTAAATCATCCATATTTGTAGTGGTGAGTATTACAGCCTACTAACAGTCTCGTTGTGGCTCGAACTGTAGGTTAATGATTACCTAGTTCGAGAGATCCACGATATCATGAGGGAAGAAAGTGACAGTTGCTCACGATGATTCTAAGGGGCACCCAATAAGGCAGGGTTCTTATTTCTTAGAGGCCCTTAGTCTCCCACAAGATCACCTGACGAAGTATTGACTCTAGAGGTTTGACATCTACCAAATTCAGTCAAGAGGTGAGTGGCACCCTTGGAGCATGTAGTGTGTATTGAAGGGCACGTGACACAAATAAAATGGAAAGAGGTGAGTGGCACTCTTGGATCACGTAGTGCATCCTGAAGCACACGTCGCGGTTTCAACTCAGGTAAGTTAATAAACCTAGTACCTAGAAAACTATGCGTCCTTAGGACCTGGTCGGCCTTAAAATAGATGATGGTATGAGTAAATTTTAATAACTAATATTTCCTTTAAAAATTGTTGCTGAGTGTAGTGAAATTAAAACCTAGGTATAAGTAGAACATGTGAACAAAGAAAAACTAGATAGACATGTAACAAGAAGGGGGTAAAAAAAATTCAAACATTATTTATTAAAGTAAAAATTATAATGGAGGATTAAATTATTAAAAGGGTAAATGGTTGTTTTTGTCTAAACTTGCTAATACTAAACTTAGTTAAAAAGAAAAATGGGAAACTTAAAGAAAAGGGGAAACTTAAAGAAAAAGGGAAACTTAAAGAAAAGGGGAATGTCTAACTTAGTAGGGAATCTAGCTTTTGTAAGTCATTTAATAAATGTAAGGGAATAAAGGGACATCGAGGAGCGTTTTTAGGAATGCTTTAAGGTGGCTGAGGGAAATAGGAAAAAATAATTAATTAATAAATTGATTTTCTGGTGAAACTAAGGGATCGGGTGACATGTGTACGGGGGAGGTTTTTCCTAATTAAATTTAATAAAAAGAATATAATGAGGGTTTGGGAAACTAATCACTAAGAAAAATCTATAAAAAGAATGGCGGAGGAGGATTATGGATCACGTTTGGTAGGCGTAAGGTTACGTTGTCAATATTTTTCTTGACTAAGTTTCCTTGTGGGAGTTGGGATGCCCAACTCGATTACAGAGTGGTAGCTCGACCTTACGAGGCGAGTTGGGAGATAGATTTCTTTGGTTCATGTGCGCTGCCCCTTTGCGGCTCGGGGGGCTCAGGGGGAAGAAGAGTATCCTTAGCGTTGGTTGGGAGGTACCCGTGAGGTCTCAATGATTATAAAGAGGGAGCGAGGAGGATTAACAATGGATGAAGATCATCAACAAGTCCATCCACTAGTTAAGGTACACAATTTCAATTTCACATTTTTAAAGTAGTTAAATTTTGTATGTGGTTTTATATGTAGATGGATGTGGGATTGGTTTCTAGTTCTGCACATGATTTTAACGGTTTCTTGCCCCTTGTATTTTGTTGCCTGTAACTTTTTCCCAGCTTGGGATTGCGTTCACTCGCTACTGTGCATTTTTATTTTAAGATCTCTGAGATTGTTCACCCCTTCCCCACCTTGTTCCTTGTGGTTTCCTTATGTTTTCTTATTCATTTGGCTCTGATATGCATGAAAAGGAACTCACCCCTTTTGGTTAATTTTTTTACCTCCAATTCGGTTTTACACAGTAAATTAATCCCTTCATTACCCAACAGATTTATGCCTTTAATCTTTGACTTTTTGGTTGATCCCTGACGTTATTTCCATTGCGTGGAGGCCTGGAAATTACTCGACGATTTACATATTCGTCACGACATTTCCCTATTCTTCACCTTGTATAGTGAGTTCCATCTCCTTTCCTCCATGAATGTGTTACCTCTGTGATGATGGAGGAAGCTGTAACCTTGCGTCCTTTCCTTGCTCAGAGTTGTATGTGTTTATGTGCAGTTAGTGTCTCCACATAACCTTTCCTCACCATTCAACCCTTCCGCGAATACTTTTTTGAGTACCTTGTGTGTTGGAAAAAGGAAAAAGAAAAATAAAAATACTTTTGGTCTTACATTTGGAGCCCGCACCTTCACACCGATGCCTAGCGTAATTACATCACTGCCCTCTGTGAATTTATTAGATTGTATCCTCACGATTACCTTATCCCTTACGCCTCTGCATTTTCACCCTCCCAAATGGAATTTTTCCAGAGTTCTGTTGCGATTTCATTCACACTCTTGGCCAACGTTGGTGGGCATCCCCTCGACGTTCGTTTTTTTTTTTTTCATTTGATTATACACAACATCAACTAGCATTTTATCTTCTTATGAAGAGGATCGATGTCTTCATTCCAACACTGTTCTTACACAAATTTAAAAACTTTGTGTTACCCTACGCATGAGTAGAAGAGAGCACTGCCATGCTTTCTTTAAAATCGTCCTTTAAGCTTAGCAAACTTTACCCTTCCTCCAGCGATCTTCTCTCCCTCTACTCAGTGACATGTGCATGCGATTTTTCCCTTCCATCTCAGATAGGGGCTTGCAATTTCTACGACTGGGTTTAACCTGCGCTCTCTTTTTTAAACTCAAATAATCTCACTAAAAGTTTCTCTGCGTAGATATGGGTAGTTATAATCATACGAATTTTGATTTTGGCTCCACGATCCCTTCCATCTGTGTTCTGAGCTAATCGTTGGTAGGTTTCCTTAAGAGTTTCCCTGTTTTCTTATTGCCTTTCTCGTTTATGAAACTGCACGTATCAGAGGATGTCATAATCCTTAACTTTGGGCGTTAACTGTTAGCGAGTTCTTCGCTGCATGCAACATTACCTTATACTTCCCCACATAGTGGATGATATGGGAGTGGAAAAGAAGCAGCCCCAGGGACTCATAGCTAGGCTTGAACCTGTGACCTCTCCCCAAACTGGGAGAGCGTGCCCACATCTTGCCAACTGAGCTATCCCTTGGGACTTATTAGTATGGTACCTTATCGCCAATTTATTTTTATTCTTTGGTGTTTAAATATTTTAAAGGTTGTTGAATGGATTAAATTAAGGTGATAGGTTAAATGTCTAGGGATGCCTTGTATCATTTATACATTGCTTCATGTGAGTTAGTTTCTTCTAAAGGAGACCTTAAGACGAATTATTTAAAGCTCTTGCACCACTAGGTCAGGTTAGGTTATAAAGGTTGATTGATTATTAATGGCATTCTCGCATGCCTTGAATCAGTGATATCTGAACGATAGATTACCTGACATTAGAAGATTGTGCTTATGTAATTCATGTAATGTATGATAATTATTGATTCTTAGACTTCTCGTGCAGTTGAATTTTAGGTAATCAATGGGTTTTATATTTCGGACTTCTTCCACATTGGATTGTATGTCA
Source organism: Picea sitchensis (assembly GCA_010110895.2). Taxonomy (NCBI): domain Eukaryota; kingdom Viridiplantae; phylum Streptophyta; class Pinopsida; order Pinales; family Pinaceae; genus Picea; species Picea sitchensis. Next base: position 168,549 of record SNQJ01S0004438.1, on the reverse strand, counting down.
TAAATTAAGTTATAGATCTTAGATCCTTGCACATGTGGATTTTATGTGTTGAATGATGGATTAGTAATGTTTTCTTGCGTCAACAAGTGTATTAGTGAATGATGGACTACTATCTTTACGTGTAATAATAGATTTATCAATGAACTAGATTAGTATCCTTTATTGCGCCACTAAATTGTTAACGAATGATTGATGTAGACCTTAGACTTCCCGTGCTTATGAATTCTTGTAATGTGTGATGGTTTAGAATGGTTTATCTTGTGCTTACCTTGAAAATGATGTTGATTATTGTAAATTCAATGATTGATTTAATCATGCGCCTGGAATTAAGTAGATATTTGTTGTGCCTTAAAAATAAGGATAAGTGGATGATTTGTACCTTGTCTTATGCCGTTGTTGATTGATTTAATAATTGAGTTCTCTTGCACCCTGGAATTTGTATGTTACATGTGTTGGTTTACTGGAATACTATAGCGCCTTGATGATCATTTATGATGTTGATTTAGCTTAGACGATGCGGACTTGATTGTGTGGGTGGGATGTAGACACCTCCTTGTTCCTCATAACAAATGGCAGCCCTGAGACCTTAAATGGTCAAAATCGATGTGAACCTCGGCTTGAGCATTGCTTATGTGTCCTGGAGGTCCTAACCTTGCAGGGTAGGTCGGGTGGGTAGTCATCTTGTATCTATTTAATGATTGAATGTAGTCGTGAATTGTTTCAATATTTTGTGTTGGGCCAATATGCTACGCTATGTACGTTTATGTGTCGCTATCCTTCGTTGACGGGTTGATTGAATTGATATTTATTTCAATGATGAGTAGCGATTCATGTTGTTACCTTGTGTCGTTATTCATTATAATTTATCTGTTTATGTGTGATCATTGTTGTATGAATGCAATTCTCTTGGGATGTTATTTATTTGTGTTAATGCGTCATTATGTGTATTGTTATTCATGGCAGTAACTTGGCGGGGTTATGTCACGATTGATTGATAATGTGTTAATAGTTTTTCATTAATATATATTTGATGATATGACATGATGTAGCTATTAATTGTGTTGTATATTTCCTAACGACAAAAAAAATTGACCTATTTTTTGTCTCTTTTGTTGTCATAACGACGAGGTCGTTACATATGGTATTAGAGTGGGTTCAACCATATGACTGTGGATATCCAATCCTTCCATTGAATTAAGCCCTTGATTTATACTCAAGGCTAATCAAAGTATTAACCTATCCTTGTTGTAATCATGATTAGAGGATGTCGTAGAGAGTCACAGAGTGGTGCCTAGGGAGAAGGCGTGACACCTTCAGTAGCACTTGTGCCAGAGAGGTCCAAACCCCAAGGAGAAGAACAATTCTTGAACATGAGTGGATTGTTGTGCGTGATGCGTTGGGTTTGATAGGCTTTTTCCAGGGAAATGTTAGATACCTTGAATAATTGCCTGTGATGAGATAAGGCTAGGGTGCCTGTACCCCTGAGGGTCCATCGCACACCCTAGCCAGTAATAGTATCTTTCATGATAAACTTGAGAGGGTTAAGTTCTTGAGTCCATGATTGCCACAGATGACTTAATCATCGAGGCACTGCTCGAGAGCCCAACGATGTGCTTTGCGCTTCATGATTTTGACCTCCATCATGAAGTTCCACGTAGGAGGTCTTCCGCTAAAGGGGAGTGATCTTCTGTGGAGGAAGACACCCCTACCTCAAATAAACATGGTTGATGAAGCCGTGTTAGGGGAATGGTTCTAGGAGAAGTAATTGTCAGAGTAATTCAATGAGCATCATATCGATGAGTTCAACGCCTTACAATAGGATGGTTGTATGGTGTCGGATTAGGATACCATATTTATGGAGCTACTTCGGTATGCCCAGCATATGAAAATGAAGAAGCTGGAGATCAACAACTTCATGACCCACATTAACTCCAGATTTCATGCGAAGGTTAGGATCTAAATTCCTCGAATGTTGCATGATGTAGTCAAGTAGGCCTCTTAGATAAGGAATATTTGACTATAGAAGTCCGGGAAAGATTCCTATACGACTGTTTGGACTAACAACATCTGGTATGCAGCAGCATCAGATGTCATCCAAACCAGACCTATTGGTATCAAGATATGTCTATAGGACCCTTGTTCATGACACCTTGACGATAGGTTCCTCAGCAGAGGGTTCCCTACATGGGACCACCTAATCTGCAGAAAAACCACATGCAACCGTTGTTTAGGATTGTCAACAGAACAAACCAGGATCTTAATATGGTGGGACAAAAACTTCTATTCTAGGGCCAATAGTATTGGACCGCAGGTGGGCAATGGATATATGGAGCATCATATTACCAACAAGACTGTCTGGTTGAAATGGCCAGAGCAGCTAAGTCCACGGGACACACTACAGTGGAAGAGGTGGGCAAGGCCTATGTGATTCATGACCGCGGTAATTAACCGCTAGGCCGAGTGCTAGTCCACTGTGCTCAAGGAATTAGGTTCCATCACCAAATGATATTTTAGTATTTGATAGACCCTGGTGCTATGGAAAGCTTCGATTCTAGTACCGTGTTGAAGGGATTGAGGTAAGGGCTTCGACATGAAGAGTTTTGATTCATCGATGTGGCTTTGGGTGCCAACTGGATGGTTGGAGGAAGGAGTTTGAACTGTCGCTTAAACCTAGGGATAATGTAATGAAGTCCAACCTACATCACGATCTTAGGATATTATGACGACATGATCAATATGGACTGGTGGGAATCACATGATGTGATACTCAATGGTAAGACAAGGTGACTAAGTTGGATCGACGATGAAGGATAGAACCATGTGATTGTAGGAAGAAAACAAGAAGTATCCCCGAGGTTCATTCTTCCCTACAACTACAAGAGAGCATGCGCAAGGATAAAATTTTTATGTATACTTAGCGTTGAACGTCAAGGGCATGGAAGAAGGATTAGAATACCTTTCGGTAGTATGCGAGTTTGTGGACTTTAATGTTTTTGATCTTTGTAAACAAGATCAAAAACATTAAAATCGACAAGGATGACATCCTCGTCATCTTTGATGTTGTTTCTCTCTTCACTAAAATTCCCATTGACGAAGCAATGAAAGTCATCAAAAACATCATTGACCTAGGCACTGCCAACTTAGTTGAGCTTTGTTTGAAATCCACTTTCTTTAGTTTCCAAGGTGACATTTATGAAAAAACTTGTGGGGTCGCTATGGGATCCCCCCTCTCTCCCATCATAGCCAATTTATTCATGGAAGATTTGGAAAAAATTGCCCTAAACTCCTCACCCTTCAAACCTAAATACTGGAATAGGTTTGTTGATGATACCTTTGTCATCTGGCCCCATGGTTGTGACAAATTATATGAATTTGTGACTCACCTTAATAAACAATCCGATCACATCAAGTTCACTATGGAGGTTGAAAATAATGATAGTCTTCCTTTTCTAGATGTCAGAGTCACAAAAAGACCTGATGGATCCTTATCCCATCAAGTTTATAGGAAGAAAACCCACACTGAACAATACCTACATGCCGACTCCCACCATCACCCCTCCCAAAAACTAGGTGTTCTAAACACCTTAGCCACTAGAGCCCTCAGAATTTCTGATGATGAACACCTAGAGGAAGACAAAAATCACCTCCTCAATGTTTTTAAAAATAATGGCTATAAAAAACATCAGGTAATCAAAGCCTTTCAAAATGCCACCAAAACACCTAGGAATAAAGAACAAACAAATAATGACGTGTCTAAAGTTTACTTACCCTACATACAAGGAACAACAGACAAACTTGCGAGGATTTTAAAGAAGAAAAAAATTGGGGCAACTTTCAAACCCCTAAACACTATCAGGAATTCCCTTAGGTCAGTCAAAGACTTTCTTGATCCCATCGAACATAAAGGTGTCTATATGATCCCGTGTTTGTGTCGTAAACAATACATAGGAAAAACAGGTCGTTCCTTTAGAATTAGGATTCAAGAACATGTCGCTGACATCAAACACAATCGCACTCGTCCCTCAGCTCTCGCAGAACACTTAGATAAAACTAAACATCACATTTGTATTGAAGAGACCAAAATCCTTGCCAATATAGATAACTATCACAATAGAAAATTCAAAGAAGCAATCGAAATTGAAAAACAACCTAATAATCTAAACAAAGATGATGGATGGAAAATTAGTCAAAATTGGATCCCTACCCTAGCCAATATGAATAATTCTAAATATTAATTTATAAATATTGTCAGCTCTTAATAAATAAATAATAATAAACAAACAAATAATTAATTATTAAACAAACAAACAATTATAATTTTTAAAGTTTTATAATTCTTGTTCAATATGTCGGCTCCTTATAAAAACTTTTCAAGTATTTATATACCTGTTATATCCCTTTTCCTTCATTTCTCACAAACGCTTTCCTGATGATGGACCACACTAGTTTGGTCCGAAGCGTCGAAAATAAAAAAACCTATGCGATGAATCCAAAAGAACCTTCTGATCAAAACAATGGTCGCAAAAGTATTAGAACATAAATTACTAGGTGTTTCGCCCCAAGAAAATATGAAATTTACCATCGACCTAAAACCTGGAACTAAACTGGTGGAAAGAAAGCCTTATTGGATGTCGACCCCTGAGTTGCAGGAGTTGAAAGTGAAACTGAAGAAGTTGTTGGACCTAGGACTTATACGTCCAAGTGTATCACCTTGGATTGATCCTGTTAATTTCATACGAAAGAAGGATGGGTCTTGGAGACTCTGCTTGACTACCGTGGATTATTCCATGATGACATCTGATATTTTATCAAATGACGAAATATCAAGACGAACTTTTACACTTGATATTATAGTGTTGCGATAGAAAACAAAATTATGAGAAGCGATCGTAAAGATATCGAGGATTCATTTCTTAGGGCATGTCATCTCCGATGAAGGCATCGTTGTGGATATAGTGAAGGTAGAGCCTGTTGTAGAGTGTCCTACACTGACAAATGACCCAAAAGTGCATAGCTTCATGGGTTTAGCGGGATATTATTGATGGTTCATCGAGGGTTCTTCGAAGATAGAAAATAGGATTATAAAATTGCATAAGAAGAACAAGAAGTTTGTGTGGATCGATAAATGCGTGGAATAATTTCAAAGGCTCAAGGAGATATTGACTACATTTCCTACTAAAACTACCTGGCATGGACAAGGACTTCTCGTTATGCACTGATCCATTTGAGGGAGGCCTAGGTAGAGTCTTGATGCAATATGGTCAAGTGATCGCTTACATATCGAGGAAGTTAAGGAAGCAAGAGGGGAACCACGCGATGCATGTTTTGGAGTTGTAAGTGATTGTGTATTCCCAGAGAGTGTGGAGACACTACCTGATTGGACAGAAATTCGAACTAAAAAATGACCACCATGGTTTACAACACCTTTTACGCAAAATGTCTTGAAGGCGCGACAAAGGCATTGGTCAAAATTGCTTATCGATTAAAATTTTGATATTTCCTACTTAAAAGGAACAATGAATAGAGTGGAAGACGAGTTGAGTCGGAGACCACATGTATTTTCAATGATACCTCTTCAAACGAATCTACGTGAAAATATTCTAAATACAACGCGACGTTGACTGGTATAAAGAGGGTAAGGAATTTTTTGGGCAAGACACAATGTGGGTACCAAAATTGAGGGATACACTTTGGACAATGACATATCTTTGAGATATAATAACTGGATTTACTTATAGCCCAACGACGAATTGAGAAGTTTTTATCTTATGTGAAGCTCATAGAGCAATGTACATGACTCATCCAGGAGTCATGAAGATAAGGACGGACCTTAATCCCTTGTTCATCTGGAAGGGTTAAAGGAAGACATTTTCAACTGCATGGCAAGATGTATAGAATATCGGCAAGTGAAGGATGAATGTAGACATTCGACAAGAGTACTCAGCCACATGTCTTTCTGGAATCGAAATGGGAGGTCATTTGGAGGAAATTTATTGTTGGGATTGTCATTAACGGTAAGGAGGCATGAATCGATTGTCGTGACAGTTGACACTCTAACGAGGAGTTCACATTTTGTCCCTATGCATATGATACATCTGGTGCTAGGTATAGCTAGAGTTTATATCAACAAGATTTTTAGGCTTCTAGATGTACCCAAGGAATCATGTCCAATAAGGGATTCATTGTTTGCAAGATGAGTTGGATGAATTCCTAAGAGGCTTTGGGAACACCACTGAACTTTAGTACAACATTTCCTTGAGATAGAAAGGCTGACTAAAGGAACAAACCAATTTGGGAAGGTTGTGTTGCGTATGTGTGTGTTGGACCCACAAAAACATTGGGAATAGTTTTGGCCGCTGGACGAGTTTGTGTGCAATAAAAACCATCAAGGCACCATTAGGATGATTCCATTTGAGTTTTTTTATGGGAGATCATGTTAGATGCCTTTGAGTTGTAATCGACTCAAGGATGGGGTCCTAGTAGTAGCAGAAGAGATCCAATAAATGTAAGAACTAGTACAAATGATACAAAAAAGGGGTTGGAAGAAGCGCAAGATTGACATAAGGGTTTTTTCGATGCACATCACATGATAATAATTATGAAGGGCCTAATGGCTAGTCGTGCCTCATTCCTTGAGGAATTTCTGGATATTGATCTTGTATCTATGTGCAAATTTTGGTCAATAATCCTACGCATGTGATTGAGTTGGGTTCTTGGTGGATGATTGGGCGAGGGTGCGCTCACGGTAGAGCCAATCTTCTTTTTGGACCATCTCATTCGAAAGATATGGCATTGAAATTTCAATCAGGTCAAGATCCAATGGGACGATTATAGTACACACTCGGCTACCTAGGAGGACACATATGATATGTATCAACAATTTCTCTTTTATTGATAATTAGTCATTTATATATTGTCAGATACTTTATTTCTGCATCAATACACTGTGAAACTTTGGGACAAAGTTTAAACCAAGAGGGGGTGTATGTAACATCCCGATATTGCATTTACTTCTGATGTGACTTATTCTTTGAGGACACTTGCATGCAAGTGATCCAGTTCAATATATGAGTGACTACTTCTCTTATGGATTCTGATGATGAGATTGTGATTTATGATGTCATGTTATGTTATCATGTATAGATAGGTGCTATTGACTAGTTTCTCCTGAGTGTGTAGGACTCTTGATAGGTTGAGGATGTTGACGACATCGATGGAGCTCCTTGGACTCCAGATTGAGTAAGGGAGTGGATTTTTTATGGTTTGCATATTTATTTTATTGCATATGTGGAATATGACTAATATAATATGATGTTGTTTATGGATCACTCACATGTTTTTTATGGATGTAGGTTGACAATAGCTTGCTAATCAAACTCACATTTGGAGTAGAGGGGTCATGTAGGACAACCAAAGATATTGAAGGAGAGGTGTGGCAGTAGCCCTGCCACAACCTACCATCACTCCCATCTTGGCTTGCACTGTAGGTTAACGATTACCTAGTTAGAGAGATCCACTATGCCGTGAGGAAAGACTGTGACAGTCGTTCACGATGATTCTAAAGGGCGCGCAATAAGGTAGGGTCGTTATTACTTAGAGGCCCTTAGTCTCCCACAAGATCACCTTAGGGAGTATTGACTCCAAGCGTTTGACATCTAACCGAATTCAGTCAAGAGGCAAGTGGCACCCTTGGAGCACATAGTGCATCTTGAAGGGCATGTCGTGCGAATAAAATGGAAAGAGGTGAGTGGCACCCTTGGAGAACGTAGTGCATCCTAAAGGGCAGGTCGTTGTTTCAGCTCTGGTAAGTTAATAAACCTAGTACCTAGAAAACTATGCCTCCTTAGGACTTGGTCGGCCTTAAAATAGATGATGGTATGAGTAAAAATTAATAACTAATTTTTCCTTAAAAAATGTCACCCAGCCTATTGAAATTAAAACCTAGGTCTAAGTAGAACATGTGAACAAAGAAAAACTAAATAGACATGTTATAAGAAGGGGGTAAAGAAAATTCAAACATTATTTATTAAAGTATAAATTATAATGGAGGATTAAATTATTAAAATGGTAAATGGTTATTTTTGTCTAAAATTGCTAATACTAAACTTAGTTAAAAAGAAAAAGGGGAAACTTAAAGAAAAGGGGAAACTTAAAGAAAAAGGGGAATGTATAACTTAGTAGGGAATCTAGCCTTTGGAACTTTCTATTTGTGAACTCAACTAGGCTTTAAGTAAGGTGTAAGTCCTTTAAGAAATGTAAGGGAATAAAGGGACACCCAAGATCATTTTTAGGAATTATTTTAGATGGGTGAGGGAAATAGGAAAATTTAATTAATTAATAATTTGATTTTCTGGTACAACTAAGGGATCGGGTGACATGTGTACGGGGGAGGTTTTTCCTAATTAAATTTAATAAAAATAATCTAATGAGGGTTTTGGAAACTAATCATTAAGAAAACTCTATAAAAAGGATGGTGAAGCAGGAGTGTGGATCACGTCTAGTAGGCGTAAGGTTACACTACCCATATTTTTCTTCACTGAGTTTCCTTGTGGGAGATGGGATGCCTAGCTTGATTAGAGAGTGGTAGCTTGACCTTGTGAGGTGAACTAGGAGCTATATTTCTCTATTTCTTATGCGTGGCCCATTTGCGACTCGGGGGGCTCAGGGGGAAGAAGAGTAGCCCTAGAATTGGTTGGGAGGTACCAGTGAGATCTCAACGATTAGCAAGAGAGAGCGAGGAGGATTACCAGTGGTTGAATATCATCAACAAGTACATCTATCAGTTAACGTACACAAGTTCAATTTCACATTTTTAAAGTAGTTAAATTTTGTATGTGGTTTTATACGTAGATGGATGTGGCATTGGTTTCTGGTTCTGTGCATGATTTTATGGGTTCTTTCCCCTCGTATTTTGTTTCCTGTAAATTTTTCTCATCTTAGGTGATTCCTATAAATTATTTATCTTTGGGGATCAATAATTTTTCTCATCGATGGCCACCCACCTTTTCCAACTGGCTCAAAACAGTTTTCTGACAATTTTGACAATTTACTATTTTTAGTAGTTTTAACTTCCGGGGCCATTTTGAGGGCCTAAATGAAGGTTTTTTGGGATTGATATTCTCAATGATAGCCAAAGGAATTATTGATCCCCAAAGATAAATCTGATCGACGATACCTTTCCAATGGGCTATCATATGCCTAAAACAGAGATCGTATGAAAAAGTTACGACCCCGGGAAGTTGATGTACTAACTTACCCGAATGGGGCCCATATGACTTTTGGCGCTTCATCTCCTAGGGTTAGGTTTTTGGATGTCTAGGATTTTTTTAATTCTTGTTTATTGTAAAAAGGCCTTCAAAGCCTCATTGTAATGATCTTCTTGTGAATGAGCGCAGTCGTCACATCTCTTCTCAGAGATACGCCACCACCATTCCAACAAGCTTGTTTCCACTGCATTTTCCAGTTTCAGTTTATTTCCTTATTGAATAGAAAACTAGTTTTACTGTATCTCTGTTATTTTGTGTTAAGCACCTGTTAAAAATCTATATTCATTTCATTCTACTCATAAAATACGAATCATTATGATTACGTTCACCCACTATTTTGTGTTTTTAGTTTAAGATCTTTGAGATTGTTCGCCCCTTCCCCACCTTGTTTCTTGTGGTTTCTTGGTGTTTTCTGATTCATTTGGTTATAAGATGCATGAAAAGGAACTCCCCCCTTTTCATTTATTTTTCTACCTCCAATTCGTTTTTACATAGTAAATTAATCCCTTCATTACCCAACAAATTTATGCCTTTAATCTCTACGTTTTTTGTTGATTCCTGACGCTATTTCCCTTGTGGGGAGGCCTGCAAATTACCCCACTATTTACAGCTTTGTCACGACATTTCCCTATTCTTCACCTTGTACAATGAGTTCCATATCCTTTCCTTCATTATTGTGTTAACTCTGTGATGTTGGGGGAAGGTGTAGCCTTGCATCCTTGCCCTGCTCATAGCTGTATGTGTTTATGTGCATTTAGTTTCTCCCCACAACCTTTCCTCACCATTCAACCCTTGCGCTAATACTTTTCTGAGTACCTTATTTGTTGGAAAAAGGAAAAAGAAAAATAAAACTCCTTTGGTCTTACCTTTGGACCCCATGCCTTCACATCGATGCCTAGCATAATTACATCACTTCCCTTTATGGATTTATTATATTTTATCCTATCGATTATCTTATCCCTTATGCCTCTCCGTTTTCACCCTCCCAAATGGCGTTTTTCCAAAGTTCTCTTGCGATTTCATTAAAAATCTTGACTCACATTTTCTCTACTTATGAAGAGGCTCGATGTGTTTATTCCAACACTGTTCTTAAACAGCTTTAAAATATCTGTGTTACCCTAAGCATGAGAAGAAGAGAGCACTGTTGTGCTTGCCTTAAAATCGCCCTTTAAGCTTAGTGACCTTTACCATTCCTCCAATGATTTTCTCTCCCTCTTCTTAGCGACCTATGCATGCGATTTCTTCCTTCCATCTCGGATAGGGGCTTGCAATGTCTGCGATTGGGTTTAACTTGCGCTCTCTTTTTGAAACTCAGAGAATCTCACTAAAAGTTTCTCTGCGTAGATGTGGGTAGTTATAACCCTGTGAATTTTGATTTTGGCTCAACGATCCCTTCCATCTGCGCTCTAAACTCATCGCTAGTAAGTTTCCTTAAGAGTTTCCCCATTTTCTTATTTCCTTTCTCGTTTTTGAAACTGTACGTATCAGAGGATGTCATAATCCTTAACCCTGGGCGTTAATTGTCAGTGAGCTCTTGGTTGCATGCATCATTACGTTATTCCCTGCACCTGTAAATTTCCCCTTTCTTTATTCGTGATGACACTTGGCGACTTATTATCTTGGTCCACCTTTCCAGGGTGTATTCCTTCCTAATGTTTCTCTTGGAATTTATATGTTGAATTTATGTTAGGCACTAAATTTTCACCCTTACCATTATTTTATTTTTGCAATAACTTTACTCTTGTATTATGTAATTTTTCTTTACATTGGGTCTCTCTCTCTCTAACCGACCCTTAAAGAAAAAAACCTTATACTATTATTAGTATGGTACCTTGCCGCCAATTTATTTTTATTCCTTGGCATTTAAATATTTTAAAGGGTGTCGAATGGATTAAAATAAGGTGCTAGGTTAAATGTCTAGGGCTACCTTGTATCATTTATACATTTCTTCATGTGAGTCAATTTCTTCTAAAGTAGACCTTAAAACAAATTATTTAAAGATCTTGCACCATTAAGTTGGGTTAAGTTATAAAGGTTGATTGATTATTAATGGCATTCTCACACGCCTTGAATCAGTGATATCTGAACGATAGACTACCTGACATTAGAATATTGCGCTTATGGAATTCATGTAATGTATGATAATTATTGATTCTTAGACTTCTTGTGCAATTGACTTTTAGGTAATCAATGGGGCTTAGATTTAAGACTTCTTTCGCATTGGATTGTATGTCATAAATTAAGTTATAGATCTTAGATCCTTGCGGATCTGGATTTTATGTGTTGAATGATGGATCAATAATCTTTTCTTGTGTCAAAAAGTGTATTAGTGAATGATGGACTACTATATTTACGTGTGTTAATAGATTTATCAATGAACTGGATTATTATCCTTTATTGCACCATTAAATTGTTAACCAATGATTGATGTATACCTTAGACTTCCCGCGCTTATGAATTCTTGTCATGTGTGATGGTTTAGAATGGTTTATCTTGTGCTTATCTTTAAAATGATGTTGATTATTGTAAATTTGATGATTCATTTAATCATGCGCCTGGAAGTAATTAGATATTTTTTTCACCTTAAAAATAAGGATGAGTGGATGATTTGTTCCTTGGCTTATGCTGTTGTTGATTGATTTAGTAATTGAGTTCTCTTGTGCCATGGAATTTTTATGTTACATGTGTTGGTTTACTGGAATGCTATCACGCCTTGATGATCATTGATGATGTTGATTTAGCTTAGACGGTGTGGACTTGATTGTGTGGGTGGGATGTAGACACATCCTTGTTCTTCAAAACAGTCATGAGCCCTGAGACCTTAAATGGTCAAAATCAATGGGAACTTGGGATTGAGCATTTATTATGTGTCCTAGAGGTCCTAAACTTGCAGGGTAGGTCGGGCGGGTAGTCATCTTGTATCTATTTCTTGATTGAATGTAGTCATGAATTTTTTCAAGATTTTGTGTTGGGCTAATCTACTACGCCATGTACGTTTATGTGTCTCTATCCTTTGTTGACGCATTGATTGAATTGATATTTATTTCAATGACGAGTAGCGGTTGATGTTGTTACCTTGTGTCATTATTCATTTTGATTTATCCTGTTTATGCGTCATCATTGTTGTATGAATGAAATGCTCTTGGGATGCTATTTATTTGTGTTAATGCGTCATTATGTGTATCGTTATTCATGGAAGTAAATTGGTGGGGTTATGTCATGATTGATTTATAATGTGTTAATATTTTTTCATTAATATATATTGGATGATGTGAGATGACGTAGCTATTAATTGTGTTGTATATTTCCTAATGCAAAAAAAAAACAATTGACCTATTGTTTGTCACTTTTGTTGTCGTAACGACTGGGTCATTACATATGGTGTTAGAGTGGGTTCAACCCTACAATTGTGGATAGCCATGCCTTCCACTGAGTTAATCCCTTGATTTATACTCAATGCTAATTGAATTATTAACCTATCCTTGTGGTAATCATGGTTAGAGGATGCCATAGAGATTCACGACGTGGTGCCTAGGGAGGAGGCATGACACCTCCAGTAGCACCTGTGCCAGACGGGTCCAACCCCCAAGAAGAAGAACAAGTCTTGAGCATGAGCATATTGTCATGCATGATGCATTGGGTTTGACAGGGTCCTTCAAGGGAAATGTTAGAGGCCTTGACTAACTATCTGTGATGAGATAAGGCCAGGGCGCATGTACCCCTGATATTCCACCACGTGCCCCAGCCAGTACTGGTAGTTTTCACAGAAAACTTGAGAGGGTTAAGTTTTTAAGTCCATCAGTGCCACATACGGCTCAGTTGTCGAGGCATGGTTGGAGAACCCAACGATGTGCTTCGCGCTTCACGATTTCGAACTCCAGCACGAAGGTCCATATAGGATGTCTTTAGCTAAAGGGGAGTACTCTTCTATGGAGGAAGATGCCCCTACCTTAGCTAAACATGGCCAATGAAGCCATGTTAGGGGACTAGTTCCAAAAGAAGTAATTGTCAGAGTAATTCATTGAGATTCATCTCGATGAGTTCAATGCCATACGACAAGATGGTCGTATGGTGTCGGATTAAGAGACCATATTTAAGGAGCTACTTCAATATGCCCCGCATGTGAACACAAAGAAGTTGGATATCAATAAGTTCGTGCCTGGCCTTAACTCCATCTTTTGTGCGAAGGTGAGGATCTAAATGCCTCAGATATTGCACGATGCATTCAAGTATGCCTCTTAGATAAGGAATATTTGACCATGGGAGTCCATGCAGGACTCCTACAAGACCATCTGGACTGACAACATCTGGTGTGCTACAGCATCAGGTGCCATCTAGACCAGACCTCTTGGTATTAAGATACGTCTATAGGACCCTTGTTCATGACACCTTGATGATAGTTTCCTTAGCAGAGGGCTCCCTACAGGGGACCACCTAATCCACAGAAACACCACATGCAATCGTTGTTTAGGCTTGTTAGTAGAACAAAACATGATCTTAATATGGTGGGCCAATAACTTCTATTCCAGGGCTAGGAGTATTGGATCACAGGTGGGCGATGGATAGTTGGAGTGTCACCTTACCAACAAGACTGTCCGGTTGAAATGGTGAGAGTGTCCGAGTCCACGGGACACACTACTATGGCAAAGGTGGGAAAGGCCCATGGGATTCACTACCGTGGTAATTAACCACTAGGCCAAGCACCAATCCACTATGATCGAAGCGTTATGTTCTGTCACCAAATGATATTTTAGTATTTGATAGACCCCTATGCTATGGAGAGCGTCGATTGTAGTACCACACTAAAGGGATTTGGGTAAGGGCTTTAACATGACAATTTTTTATTAGTCGATGTGGCTTCAGGTTCCAATGAGATGGTTGGACAAAGGAGTTTGAGATATCTCTTAAACCTAGGGATAGTGTAATGAGTTCTGACCTACGTCACGATCTTAGGATCTTATGAAGACATGTCAATATGGACTGGTGCTAATTGCATGATGTGGTACTCAATGGTACGATGAGGTAGTTGAGTTGGATCGACGATGAAGGATAGAAAAGTGTGATTCTAGGAAGAAAACGGGGAGTATCCTTGAGGTTCAGTCTTCCCTACAGCTACAAGAGAGCACACACAATGATGCAAGTAATATGCATACTTAGCGCTGAACTTCAAGGGCGTGGAAGAATAATTTGAAGACCTTCCTGTAGTACGAGAGTTTGTGGATGTGATTCCCAGAAGAATTACCAGGTGTGTTGCCTGAAGCCAAGATGGAATTTACCATCAAACTGAAACCTAGAACTAAACTAGTGGAAAGAAAGCCTTATAGGATGTTGATCCTTGAGTTAGAGGAGTTTAAAGTGAAATTGAAGGATTTGTTGGACCTAGGACTTATACGTCCAATTGTATCACCTTGGAGTGATCCTGTTAATTTCATACGGAAGAAGGATGGGTCATGGAAAATTTTCTTGACTATCGTCGAGTATTCTGTGACGAACTCTAATATTTTCTTGGATGACAAAATATTAAGATGTTACGCTTGATAATATAGTTTTGCAATAGAAAAAAAATTACGAGAAGCGGTCGTAAAGCTATCGAGGATTCATTGCTTAGGGTATGTAATCTTTGGTGAAGGCATTGTTGTGGATACGGTGAAGGTAGAGGCTATTGTGGAGTGGCCTATGTAGACAAATGACCCAGAAGTGCATAGCTTCATGGGTTTAGTGGGATATTATCGACGGTTCATCGAGGGTTCTTCGAAGATAGGAAATCCAATTATGTAAGTGCATAAGAAGAACAATAAGTTTGTGTGGATCGCAAAATGCACGGAAGCATTTTGAAGGCTCAAGGATTTTTTGATGACATATCCTACTAAAAGTCCTCGGCATGGACAAGGACTTCTCGTTATAAACTGATGCATCTAAGGAAGGCTTAGGTAGAGTCTCTATGCAAGACGGTCAAGTGATCGCTTACATCTTGAGGAATTTAAGAAAGCAAGAGGAGAACCACGCGATGCACATTTTGGAGTTGTAAGCGATTGTGTATGATCAGAGAGTGTGGAGACACTACCTGATTGGATGGAAATTTGAACTGAAAATGGACCACCATGGTTTACAACACCGTTTACGCAAAATGACTTGAACGCACGATAAAGGCGTTGGTCAGAACTGCTTATCGATTACAATTTTGAGATTTCCTACTTAAAAGGAACAATGAACAGAGTGGCAGATGTGTTGAGTCGGATACCACGCGTATTTTCAGTGATACCTCTTAAAACAAGTCTATGTGAAAAGATTCTAACTACAACGTGACGCTAAATGGTATAAAGAGGGTAAGGAATTTTTTGGGAAAGACACAATGTGGGTACCAAAATTGAGGGATACACTGTGGATAATGATGAATCTTTGAGATATAATAACTGGATTTACTTATAGCCCAAAGATGAATTGAGAAGTTTTTATCTTATGTTAAACTCATAGAGCAATGTACATGGATCATCTAGGAGTCATGAAGATAAGAACATACTTTAATCCCTTGTTTATCTGGAAGGGTTAAAGGTGCAAATTGCCAGCTATGTGGTGAGATGTCTAGAAGGTCGGTAGATGAAGGATGAACGTAGACACCCGACAAGAGTACTCAACCAAACACCTTTCTCGAAGCGAAATGGGAGGTAATTTCGAGGGACTTTATTGTTGGGATTTTCATTAACAAAAAGGAGGCACGACTCGATTTTCATGACAGTTGACACTCTGACGAGGAGTTCACATTTTTTCCCTATCCATATGATGCATTAGGCACCAAGTATAGCTAGAGTTTATATCAACAATATTTTTAGGCTACCAGACATACCCAAGGAATCTTGTTCGATAAGGGATTCAGTGTTTGCAAGATGAGTTGGACGAATTCCCAAGAGGCCTTGGGAAAACCACTAAACTTTAGTACAACATGCCCTTGAGATAGATAGGATGACTGAAGGAACGAACCAATTTGGGAAGGTTCTATCTCGTATGTGTGTGTTGGACCAACAGAAACGTTGGGAATAGTTCTAGACGCTGGCCGAGTTTGTGTGAAAAAACAACCATCAAGGCACCATTAGGATGAAGCCATTTGAGTTTCTTTATGGGCCACCATGTCAGACGCCTTTGAACTGGGATCAACTTGAGGATGGTGTCCTAGTAGGAGTAGAAGAGATCCAAGAAATGTAAGAACTGGCACAAACGATACAGAAAGGGGTTGTAAGAAGTGCAAGATTGGCAGAAGGGTTTTGTCGATGTGCATCACGTGACCATAATTATGAAGGGCCTAATGGCTAATCGTGCCTCATTCCTTGAGGCATTGTTGGATATTGATCTTGTCTCTATGTGTGAATTTAGGTCAGTAATCATATGCATGTGATTGACTTGAGTTCTTGGTGGATGATTGGGCGAGGGTCAGCTTGCGACATAGCCAATCCACTTTCTGGACCATCGCATTTTAAAGCTATGATGCCGAACTGTCGATCAGGTCAAGATCTAGTGGGACAATTATAGTCCACACTCGGCTACCTAGGAGGACACATATAATATGTGTCAACATTTTCCTTTTTGTTGATAATTAGACATTTATATATTGTCAGATACTTATTTCTGCATTAGTATACTGTGAAACTTTGGGATGAAGTTTAAACCAAGAGGGGGTGTATGTAACATCTTTATATTGCATGCACTTCTGATGTGACTTATTATTTGAGGACAATTGTGTGCAAGTGATCCGATTCATTATATGAGTGACTACTTCGCTTATGGATTTTGATGATGAGATTCTGATTTATGATGTTATGTTGTGCTATCATTTGTAGACAAGTGCTATTGATTGGTTTCTCCTGAGTGTGCAAGATGCTTGATAGGTTGAGGATGCCGACAACATCGATGGACCTCCTTGGACTCTGGATCGAGTTAGGGAGTGAATTGTTTATGGTTTCCATATTTTTGTTATTTCATATGTGGCATATGACTAATATAATATGATGTTGTTTATGGATCATTGATATATTGTTGATGGATGTAGGCTGATGGTATCTGGTTAATCAGACTCACATTTGGAGTAGAGGAGTCACGCAAGACAACCAGAGATATTGAGGGAGAGGTGTGGCAATAGCCCTGCCACAACCTACTAGAACTATCATCATGGCTCGAACTGTAGGTTAATGATTACCTCATTCAAGAGATCCACGATGTTGTGAGGGAATATTGTGACAATATCCCATGATTATTATAATGGGTGTGCAATAAGGCAGGGTCCTTATTCCTTAGAGGTCCGTAGTCTCCCAAAAGATCACCTAATGAAGTATTGACTCTAGGGGTTTGACATCTACCAAATTCAGTCAAGAGGCGAGTGGAACCCTTGGAGCACGCAGTGTATATTGAAGTGAATGTTGTGCAAATAAAATGGAAATACACTAGTGGCACCCTTGGAGCACGCAGTGTGTCCTGAAGGGCACGTCGCAGTTTCAACTCGGGTAAGTTAATAAACCTAGTACCTAGAAAACTATGCCTCCTTAAGACTTGGTTGGCCTTAAAATAGATGATGGTATGAGTAAAGTTTAATAACTAATTGTTCCCTTAAAAATTTTCACCCATGCTAGTGAAATTAAAACCTAGGTCTAAGAAATTCATTAGAACAAAGAAAAACTAAATAGACATGTAACAAGAAGGGGGTAAAGAAAATTCAAACATTACTTATTAAAGTAAAAAATATAATGGAGGATTAAATTATTAAAAGGGTAAATGGTTGTTTTTTTCTAAACTTGCTAATACTGAACTTAGTTAAAAAGAAAAAAGGGGAAAATTAAAGAAAAAGGGAAATTAAAGAAAAGGGGAAACTTAAAGAAAAATGGAAACTTAAAGAAAAGGGGAAACTTAAAGAAAAAGGGGAATGTATAACTTAGTAGGGAATCTAGCCTTTGGAAGTTTCTATTTGTGAATTCAAGTAGGATTTAAGTAAGGTCTAATTCATTTAGGAAATGTAAAGGAATAAAGGGACACCGAGGAGCATTTTTAGGAACGCTTTTAGGTGGGTGAGGGAAATATGAAACTTTAATTAATTAATAAATTGATTTTCTGGTGCAACTAAGGGATCGGGTGACATGTGTACGAGGGAGGTTTTTCCCAATTAAATTTAATAAAAAAAATATGATGAGGGTTTGGGAAACTAATCACTAAGAAAAATATATAAAAAGGATGGTGGAGGAGGAGTATGGATCACGTCTGGTAGGGATAAGGTTACGTTGCCGATATTTTTCTTGACTGAGTTTCCTTGTGGGAGTTGGGATACCCAGCTTGATTACAAAGTGGTAGCTCAACCTTGCAAGGAGAGATAGGAGATAGCTTTCTCTAGTTCATGTATGCGGCCCCTTTGCGGCTTGGGGGCTCAGGAGGAAGAAGAGTACCCCTAGTGTTGGCTGGGAGGTATCGGTGAGGTATCAACGATTAGCAAGTGGGAGCGAAGAGGATTACCAGTGGCTGAAGATCATCAACAAGTCCATCCGCGAGTTAAGGTATACAAGTTCAATTTAACATTTTTAAAGTGGTTAAATTTTTTATGTGGTTTTATACGTAGATGGATGTGGCATTGGTTTTTAGTTATACACATGATTTTGAGGGTTCCTTTCCCCTTTTATTTTGTTGCTTGTAACTTTTTCCCATCTTGGGATTAAGTTCACCCGCTATTATGCGTTTTTAGTTTAAGATCTCTGAGATTTTTTGCCCCTTCCTCACCTTGTTCCTTGTGGTTTCCTAGTGTTTTCTGATTCATTTGGATCTGAGATGCATGAAAAGGAGCTCACCCCTTTTCATTTATTTTTTTACCTCAAATTCATTTTTACACAGTAAATTAATCCCTTCATTTCCTAGTATTTTTATGCCTTTAATCTCTATGTTTTTGGTTGATCCTTGATGTTATTTACCTTGCGTGGAGGCCTGGAAATTACCCCATGATTTATAGCTTCACATGGAATTTCCCTGTTCTTCACCTTGTACAGTGAGTTCCATCTCCTTTCCTCCATGATTGTGTTACCTCTGCTATGATGGGGGAAGGTGTAACCTTGCATCCTTGCCTTGCTCATAATTGTATGTTTATATGTGCATTTACTTTCTCCCCACAACCTTTCCTCAGCATTCAACCCTTGCGATAATACTTTTCTGAGTACCTTATGTGTTGGAAAAAGGAAAAGCAAAAATAAAACTCCTTTCGTATTACCTTTCGACCCCAGGACTTCACACAGATGCCTATCATAATTACATCACTGCCCTCTGTGAATTTATTATATTTTATCCCTGTTATTACCTTATCCCTTATGCCTCTACATTTTGTCCCTCCCAAATGGCATTTTTCCAGAGTTCTCTTGCGATTTAATTCACACTCTTGACCAGAATTGTTGGGCATCCCCTGGGCGTTCATTTTTTTTTTCCATTTGATTATACACATCATCAAATCACTTTTTCTCTGCTTATGAAGAGGTTCGACGTCTTCATTCCAACACTGTTCTTATAGACCTTTAAAAAATTTGTGTTACCCTACGCATGAGAAGAAGAGAGCACTTTCGTGCTTTCATTAAAATCGCCCTTTAAGCTCAATGACCATTACCCTTCCTCCAACGATTTTATCTCCCTCTGCTCAATGGCTCGTGCATGTGATTTCTCCCATCCATCTCGAATAGGGGCTTGCAATTTCTGCGACTGGGTTTAACTTGCACTCTCTTTTTGAAACTCAGAGAAACTCAGTAAAAGTTTCTCTTTGTAGATATAGGTAGTTATAACCCTGTGAATTTCAATTTTGGCTCAGCGATCCATTCCATCTACATTCTAAGCTCATCATTCTAAGCTCATCGATGGTAGGTTTCCTTAAGCGTTTCCTCATTTTCTTATTTCCTTTCTCATTTATGAAACTGCACGTATCATAGGATGCCATAATCCTTAACCCTGGGTGTTAATTGTCAACAAGATATTGGTTGCATGCATCATTACCTTATTCCTTGCACCTGTAAATTTCTCCTTTCTTTATTCGCGATGACACTTGGCTACTTACTATATTGGTCAATCTTTCCAGGGTGCATTCCTTCCTAATGTTTCCCTCAAAATTTATATGTTGAAGTTATGTTAGGCACTAAATGTTCACCCTTACCATTCTTTTATTTCGGCAATAACTTTACTCTTGTATTGTGTAATTGTTCGTTACTTTGGTTCTCTCTCTCTAACTAACCCTTAAATACAAAAACCTTATCTATTATTAGTATGGTACCTTGCCGCCAATTTATTTTTATTCCTTGGCGTTTAAATATTTTAAAGGTTTTCGAATGGATTAAATTAAGGTGTTAGGTTAAATGTCTAGGGCTACCTTGTATCATTTATACATTGCTTCATGTCAGTTAGTTTCTTCTAAAGGAGACCTTAAGATGAATTATCTAAATCTCTTGCACCATTATGTCAGTTTAGGTTATAAAGGTTGATTGATTATTAATGGCATTCTCTCACACCTTTAATGAGTGATATCTAAAGGATGTATTACCTGACATTAGAATATTGCGCTTATGGAATTCATGTAATGTATGATAATTATTGATTCTTAGAATTCTTGTGCAATTGAATTTTAGGTAATTGTTTTCCCTCGACCAAGTTTTGATAGAACATTGGTCGTGTTTGACCATTTTTGGGACTTCGATAGGTTGGTTGAAGATGGATCACCTAGGTGGAGCTGAGATCACGGTATCTCACTCATTTTGTGGGATTTTTGGGATTTTAGGGTTTATATAAGGGGTATGGTATGTCATCCCATGGGTTTACCCATGTTTAGGCCCTTTTTTTAATGTATAAATAAGTAGGTAGGTGATGTACGAAGTGATGTGTGTGTATGGCTTTGTGCAAGAAAGACTAAGTTACAGGTATGTTGGCTTCGTGTAAGAATATGTAGAGATTGGTAAGTGCAAAGAACAGTTGTTGGATTTTAGTGCATATTGTGTGTTGGAACTTCCAGAGCTAAGTGCAAGTAATTGTACGAGGCTTTGTGCAGACAAATTGTGTAAGGCTTTGTGCCTTGACCTAATTCGGGGAAGGAGGATCTGGCAAGGTGCATGTAGATCTCCTATCCTTTGCAGAGTTGGCTCCATGGCTTTGTGCATAGGAGAAGAAGAAAGTAGAAATATTGAATACTAGTAAAGAAGAAGAAGAGTTGGTGGATGTATCCACACACTAGGGTGAACCACATATATCCTATGTTGATGTGCTTTGTGCAATGATGTTCATATTGTTATGTTCATATTGTTTAGCTACTTAGTGCACTACTCTTGATGCATGATAGATATATCTATGGATGTTTAGTGATTATGTATGATGAATGCTAGATCTGAGTTGATGCTATGTGCTAAATAATTATATGTTCTTAATCTTGATTATTACCGTGTTGATCTGTAATAAGGGTTTAACTTGCGATGTGAGTAAGGTTTAAGAACTAATGCATGTTATTGGCTAAGTTCTCTGTTAAGTGTTGTAATCATAGATCTATGTCCCATCTCGGTTATAGACGCCTGACTCCTGCAACCCCCCTGCCTCTACCTTGGGTGAGACTTCATCTGTTTCGTACGTGTTTCTGAAATGGCCAGTAGTTAGGTTTTGTTGGTGCATTGTTGAAGCGTTGAACCCTGGGTCTACCCCTGTGCCAACAAATGGTTCCATTGCAGGGACCTGAAACTATGATTTCTAGGAACTGAAGAAAGAAAAATCTCTGTGTGTAGACCCCTGAGTTATAGACCCTAGTGCTAGGCATTTTTTATTGGTCGATGTGGCTTCGGGTGCCAACAGGATGGTTGGAGGAAGGAGTTTGAGCTATTTCTTATACCTGGGGATTATGTAATGAATTCCTATCTATGTCACGATATTAGGATATTATGGAGACATGTAAATATGCATTGGTGGTAATCACATGATGTGATACTCAACAATAAGACAAGGTGGTTGAGTTGGATCGACGATGAAGGATAGAAAAGTGCGATTGTAGGAAGAAAATGAGGATTATCCCCGAGGTTAATTCTTCCCTACAACTACAATAGAGAACGCCCAAGGATGCAAGTTATATGCATAATTAGCACTGAACTTCAAGGGCATGGCAGAAGAATTTGAAGACCTTCCCATAGTACAAGAGTTTGCGGACGTGATTCCCAGAAGAATTACCAGGTGTGCCACTCGAAGCCAAGATGGAATTTACCATCGACCTAAAACGTAGAACTAAACGGGTGGCAAGAAAGCCTTATAGGATGTCGACCCCTGAGTTAGAGGAGTTGAAAGTGAAATTGAAGGATTTGTTGGACCTAGGACTTATACGTCCAATTGTATCACCTTGGAGTGATCATGTTAATTTCATAAGGAAGAAGGATGGGTCATGGAAAATCTCTTGACTACTCTCGAGTATTCTGTGATGACATTTGATATTTTCTCAGATGACGGAAGATCAAGACAAACTTTTATGCTTGATACTATAGTGTTGCGATAGGAAAAAAAATTACGAGAAGCAGTTGAAAAGCTATTGAGGATTCATTTCTTAGGGCATTTGATCTCTAGTGAAGGCATCGTTGTAGATCCAACAAAAGTAGAGGCTATTGTGGAGTGGCCTACGCTGATGAATAAACCAGAAGTGTGTACCTTCATGGGTTTAGCGGGATATTATCAGCAGTTCATTGAGGGTTCTTCAAAGACAAAAAGTCTAATTATGAAATTGAATAAGAAGAACAAGAAGTTTGTTTCATTCGAGAAATGAGCGGAAGCATTTCAAAGGCTCAAGGATTTGTTGACGAAATTGCCTACTAAAATTACCTGGCATGGATAATGACTTCTCGGTATCCACTGATGCATCTAAGGAAGGCTTAGGTGGAGTCTCTATGCAATATCATCAAGTGATCGGTTACATCTTGAGGAAGTTAAGGAAGAAAGAGGAGAAACACGCGACATAGGTTTTGGAGTTGCAAGCGATCATGTATGACCGAAGAGTGTGGAGACACTACCTGATTGGACGAAAATTCTAACTAAAAATGGACCACCATGGTTTACAACAACTTTTATGCAAAATGACTTGAACGCGTGACAAAGGCGTCGGTTAGAACTGATTATCGATTACAATTTTGAGATTTACTACTTAAAAGGAACAATGAACAGAGTGGAAGACGGGTTGAGTCAGAGACCACACATGTTTTTAATGATACCTCTTCAAACGAATCTACGTGAAAAGATTCTAACTACAGCACGACACTGACTGGTATAAAGAGGGTAGGGAATTTTTCGGGAAAGACACCATGTGAGTACCAAAATTGAGGGATACACTGTGGACAATGACGGATATTTAAGATATAATAACTGGATTTACTTACAGCCCAATGACGAATTGAGAAGTTTTGATATTATGTGAAACTCATAGAGAAATGTGCATGACTCATCTAGGAGAAATGAAGATAAGGACATACCTTAATCCCTTGTTTATCTGGAAGGGTTAAAGGTGGAAATTTTCAACTACATGGCGAGATGTCCAGAAAGTTGGCACATGCCTTTCTAGAATCGAAATGGGATGTAATTCCAAGGGACTTTATTTTTGGGATTATCATTAACGACAAGGAGGCATGACTCGATTGTCATGACAGTTGACACTCTGATGAGGATTTCGCATTTTGTCCCTGTCCATACGATGCATCAAGCACCAAGTATATCTAGAGTTTATATCAACAAGATTTTTAGGCTGCCAGATAAGGGATTCGATGTTTGCAATATGAGTTGTACGCATTTCCAAGAGGCCTTGGGAACACAACTGAACTTTTGTAAAACATGTCCTTGAGATAGATAGGCTAACCGAAGGAACAAACCAATTTGGGAAGGTTGTGTTCCATATGTGTGTGTTGGACAAACATAAATGATGGGAATAGTTATGGACATTGGCCGAGTTTGTATGAAAAAAAAACCATCAAGGCACCATTAGGATGAAGACATTTGAGTTTCTTTATAGGAGACCGTGTCAGACGCCTTTGAGTTGGGATCGACTCGAGGATGGGGTCCTAGTAGGAGCAGAAGAGATCCAAGAAATGTAATAACTAGTACAAACAATACAAAAAGGGGTTGGAAGAAGCACAAGATCGACATAAGGGTTTTGTCGATGCGCATCGCATGAACATAATTGTGAAGGGCCTAATGACTAACTGTTCCTCATTCCTAGAGGCATTTTTGGATATTGATCTTGTCTCTATGTGTGACTTAAGGTCAGTAATCATACGTATGTTATTGACTTGAGTTCTTGGTGGATGATAGGGCAAGGGTGTGCTCGCGGCGGAGCCAATCCACTTTCTGGACCATCGCATTCAACAACTACGATGTCGAACTGTCGATTAGGTCAAGATCCAGTGGGACGATTACAGTCCACACTCGGCTACCTAAGAGGACACATACGATATGTGTCAACATTTTCTTTTTTGTTGATAACTAGACATTTATATATTGTCAGATACTTTATTTCTACATTAGTATACTATGAAACTTTGGGACGAAGTTTAAACCAAGAGGGGGTGTATGTAACATACCAATCTTGTGTGCACTTCTGATGTGACTTATTATTTGAGGACAGTTGCATGCAAGTGATCCGGTTCATTATATGAGTGATTACTTTTCTTATGGATTTTGATGATGAGATTGTGATTTATGATGTTATGTTATGCTATCATGTATAGACAAGAGCTATTGACTGGTTTCTTGTGAGTGTGTAGTAATCTTGATAGATTGAGGATATCGACGACATCGATGGACCTCCTTGGACTCTAGATTGAGTCAGGGAGTGGACAGTTCATGGTTTGTGTATTTATGTTATTGCATATGTGGCATATGACTAATATAATATGATGTTGTTTATGGATTGTTGATATGTTGTTATGGATGCAGGTTGACGATAATTGGATAATCAGACTCACATTTGGAGTAGAGGGGTCACGTAGGACAACCAGAGATATTGAGGGAGAGGTGTGGCAGTAGCCCTGCCACAACTTACTAGCACTCTCGTCGTGGCTCGAAATGTAGGTTAATGATTACCTCATTCGAGAGATCCATGATGCCGTGAGGAAGGACTGTGAAAATCTGTCATGATGATTATAATGGGTGCGCAATAAGGCAAGTTCCTTATTCCTTAGAGGCCCTTAGTCTCCCATAAGATCACTTGACAGAGTATTCCAAGGGCTTGACATCTACCAAATTCATTTAAGAGGTGAGTGGAACCCTTGGAGCACGTAGTGCGTCTTGAAGGGCACGTCGTACAAATAAAATGGAAAGAGGTGAGTGGCACCCTTGGAGCACACAGTGTGTCCTGAAGGGCACGTTGCGATTTCAACTCGGGTAATTTAATAAACCTAGTACCTAGAAAACTATGCATCCTTAGGACATGGTCAGCCTTAAAATAGATGATGGTATGAGTAAAGTTTAATAACTAATTATTCCCTCAAAAATTGTCTCCCAACCTAGTGAAATTAAAACCTAGGTCTAAGTAGAACATTGGAACAACGAAAAACTAAATAGACATGTAACAACAAGAAGGTAAAGAAAATTCAAACATTACTTATTAAAGTAAAAATTATAATGGAGGATTAAATTATTAAAAGGGTAAATGATTGTTTTTGTCTAAACTTGCTAATACTAAACTTGGTTAAAAATAAAAAGGGGAAACTTAAAGAAAAGGGGAAACTTAAAGAAAAAGGAAAACTTAAAGAAAAAATGAAACTTAAAGAAAAAGGGGAATGTCTAACTTAGTAGGGAATCTAGTGTTTGGAACTTTCTATTTGGGAACTGAACTAGGATTTAAGTAAGGCGTAAGTCATTTAGGAAATGTAAGGGAATAAAGGGACACCGAGGAGCATTTTTAGGAACACTTTTAGGTGGGTGAGGGAAATAGGCAAATTTAATTAATTAATAAATTGATTTTCTGGTGCAACTAAGGGATTGAGTGACATGTGTACAGGGGGGGGTTTCCTAATTAAATTTGATAAAAATAATATGATGAGGGTTTGGGAAACTAATCACTAAGAAAAATCTATAAAAAGGATGGTGGAGGAGGAGTATGGATCACGTCTGGTAGGCATAAGGTTACGCTGCCGATATTTTTCTTGACTGAGTTTACTTGTGGGAGTTGGGATGCCCAACTCGATTAGAGAGTGGTATCTCGACCTTGCGAGGTGATATGGGAGCTAGCTTTCTCTAATTCATGTGCATGGCCCCTTTGCGGCTTGGGGGCTTAGGAGGAAGAAGAGTACCCCTAGCGTTGGCTGGGAGGTACCGGTGAGGTATCAATGAATAGCAAGCGGGAGTGATAAGGATTACCAGTGGCGGAAGATAATCAACAAGTCCATCCATCAGTTAAGGTATACAAGTTCAATTTCACATTTTTAAAGTAGTTAAATTTTGTATGTGGTTTTATATGTAGATGGATGTGGCATTGGTTTCTGGTTCTGCGCATGATTTTGAGGGTTCCTTGCCCCTTGTATTTTGTTTCCTGTAACTTTTTCCCAGCTTGGGATTGAGTTCACCCACTATTCTGTGTTTTTAGTTTAATATATATGAGATTGTTCTCCCCTTCCTCACCTTGTTCCTTGTGGTTTCTTGGTGTTCTCTAATTCATTTGGATTTGAGATGCATGAAAAGGAACTCACCCCTTTTCATTTATCTTTTTACCTCCAATTCGTTTTTACACAGTAAATTAATCCCTTCATTTCCCAGTAGTTTTATGCCTTTAATCACTATGTTTTTGGTTGATCCATGACGTTATTTCCGTTGCGTGGAGTCTTGGAAATTACCCCATGATTTACAACTTTGTCACGACATTTCCCTGTTCTTCACCTTGTATAGTGAGTTCCATCTCCTTTCCTCCATGATTGTGTTACCTCTACGATGATGGGGGAAGGTGGAACCTTCCGTCCTTCCCTTGATTAGAGTTGTATGTGTTTATGTGCATTTAGTTTCTCCCCACAACCTTTCCTCACCATTCAACCCTTGCATTAACACTTTTCTGAGTCCCTTATGTGTTGGGAAAAGGAAAACAAAAATAAAACTCCTTTTGTCTTACCTTTGGACCCCGCACCTTCACACCGATGCCTATCGTAATTACATACCTTTGCGAATTTACTAGATTTTATCTTGGTGATTACCTCATCCCTTATGCCTCTGCGTTTTCTCCCTCCCAAATGGCATTTTTCCAGAGTTCCCTTGCAATTTCATTCACACTATTGAACAACATTGGTGGGCATCCCTTGGGCATTCATATTTTTTTTCCATTTGATTATACACAACATCAACTTGCGTTTTCTATTCTTATTAAGAGGATCGACGTCTTCATTCCAACATTATTCTTACACAAATTAAAAAAAATTGGGTTACCCTACACATGAGAAGAAGAGAGCACTATCGTTCTTGCTTTAAACTCACCCTTTAAGGTCGACAAAATTTACCCTTCCTCCAACAATTTTCCCTCCCTTTGCTCAGTGACCTGTGCATGCAATTTCTCCCTTCCATCTCAGATAGGGGATTGCAATTTCTATGACTAGATTTAACTTGCGCTCACTTTTTGAAACTCAAAGAATCTCAATAAAAGTTTCTCTGTGTAGATCTAGGTAGTTATAACCCTGGGAATTTCGATTTTGGGTCAGTGATCCCTTCCATCTACATTATGATCTCATCGATGGTAGGTTTCCTTAAGCGTTTCCTCATTTTCTTATTTCCTTTCTCATTTATGAAACTGCACGTATCATAGGATGCCATAATCCTTAACCCTGGGTGTTAATTGTCAACAAGATCTTGGTTGCATGCATCATTACCTTATTCCTTGCACCTGTAAATTTCTCCTTTCTTTATTCGCGATGACACTTGGCTACTTACTATATTGGTCAATCTTTCCAGGGTGCATTCCTTCCTAATGTTTCCCTCAAAATTTATATGTTGAAGTTATGTTAGGCACTAAATGTTCACCCTTACCATTCATTTATTTCGGCAATAAATTTACTCTTGTATTGTGTAATTGTTCGTTACTTTGGTTCTCTCTCTCTCTAACTGACCGTTAAAGACAAAAACCTTATACTATTATTAGTATGGTACCTTGCCGCCAATTTATTTTTATTCCTTGGCGTTTAGATATTTTAAAGGTTGTCAAATGGATTAAATTAAGGTGTTAGGTTAAATGTCTAGGGCTACCTTGTATCATTTATACATTGCTTCATGTCAGTTAGTTTCTTCTAAAGGAGACCTTAATATGAATTATCTAAAGATCTTGCAACATTAAGTCGGTTTAGGTTATAAAGGTTGATTAATTATTAATGGCATTCTCGCACACCTTGAATCACTGATATCTGAAGGACATATTACTTGACATTAGAATATTGCACTTATGGAATTCATGTAATGTATGATAATTATTGATTCTTAGACTTCTTGTGAAATTAAATTTTAGGTAATTGTTGGACCTCGACCAAGTTTTGATAGAACATTGGTCTTGTTTGACCATTTTTGGGAGTTCGAGAGGTTGGTCGAAGATGGAGCGCCCAGGTGGAGCTGAGATTGAGGGATCTCACTCGTTTTGTTGGATTTTTGGGATTTTAGGGTTTATGTAATGGGTATGGGATGTCCTTCCATGGGTTTACCCATGTTTAAGCCCTTTGTTTAATGTATAAATAAGTAGCTAGGTGATGTAAGAAGCGGTGTGTGTGTGTGGCTTTGTGCAAGAAAGACTAAGTTACAGGTCTATTGGCTTTGTGCATGAATATGTAGAGATTGCTAATTGAAAAGAACAATTATTGTATTTTTGTGTATACTATGTGTTGAAACTTGTAGAGATAAGTGCAAGTAATTGTAAGAGGCTTTGTGCAAATGGATTGTGTAAGGATTTGTGCCTTGACCTAATTCAGGGAAGGAGGATTTGGCGAGGTGCGTGCAGATCTCCCGTCCTTTGTGGAGTTGGCTCTGTGGATTTTTGCACAGAAGAAGAAGAATGCAGAAATCTTGAATACTAGTAAAGAAGAAGAAGATTTGGTGGACGTATCCCCACAATGGGGTGAACCACGCATATCTTGTGTTGATGTTCTTCGTGCAATGATGTTAATATTGTTTATGTATTTATCTTCTTAGTGCACTAATCTTGATGTATGATAGATATATCTATGGATGCTTAGTGCTTATGTATGATGAATGCTAGATCTGAGTTGATGCTATGTGCTAAATAATTAGATTTGCTTAATCTTGATTATTACCGCGCTGATCTGTAATAAGGGTTTAACCTGCGATGTGAATAAGGTTTAAGAACTAATGCATGTTATTGCCTAAGTTCTCTGTTAAGTGTTGTAATCACATATATGTGTTCCATCTCGGTTGTAGACCCCTGAGTCCTGCAACTCCCTACCTCTACCTCTAGTGAGACTTCATCTGCTTCGCAGGTGTTTCCGAAAGGGCCAGTAGTTAGGTTTCGTTGGTGCATTGTTGAAGCATTGAACCCTGGGTCTGGCCCTGTGCCAAAAAATGGTTTCGTTGTCGGGACCTAAAACTGTGATTGTTGGGAACTGAAGAAAGAAAAATCTCTGTGCGTAGACTTGTTGTTGTAGTGCGCATTATTCTACTTGACTTACAAAGCTTTGTGCTAAGAAAGAAACTGGATCTGAAGAAAAGAGGTAAGATCTTAAATCTTTGTACTCTGGTAAAGGTAAGATAGGTGGAAATGTTTTCTTTGAAAGTATGAATCTAAGTATGTTTGATAAATTTTGTCCTAGTCTGAAAACTAGGGCATAGTTAGAAGAAAGACTGGATCAGAATAAATTTGATAAAGATAGTGAAAGATATGTTATTCCTATGCATAGAAAGAATTTTTGGACTAACAAGTGGATGCAGAAACCCAGAAAGAATTTTTGCAGATTGCAGGTCCATCACTGTAATCCCAATGCGAAGTATAGAAAAGGTTGGGGATCATTTAAAAGAAAGAGAGGATTGACACTGTGTTATAATTGTAGAAGACTGGGACATCTTGCTAAGGAATTCCCTGGTATAAGTCCTATTTTTCTTTGTTGTAAAGCTATTGGTCATGAGGTTGAGTATTTCCCTAGAATGATTGATAAAGTTGAAAATATGAACATGAGACAAGAAAACCATAAGGAAGGTCAAAAGGCTGAGGATATGTTAGAAAACCAGAAAGAATCAGAGACTATGTTATTACAGTTAAAAGAATAAATGGATGATCACAGAGACTTCAGTTTACCAGAGATCTTGAAAGAAAAACAGTGCATATAAACACGAATATGAGACTTCGACATAGACTGTGTCTTGGATGAGGAAACACATGTGAATATCATGCCAGAAAGCACTTGGGAAATTTTCAAAAGCCTGCTATGGTTCCTTCTTTAGGAAGGATAGGACTGTTTAAAGGAAATATGATAACCCTATGTGGAAGAGTTACTAATGTGCCTATGATTGCCCATGAAACATCGACTGAAGAAGAATTTGAAATCATTAATTTTGTTGAGAACAATGCCCCTTTTCCACTTTTGTTAGGAAAGACTTAGATTGATAAGGACCAGATCAGAAGGAAAGTAGAGGAAGGGGATACATAACAAAAAAATAAATAATTAAGGGACTTCATAGATAGAAAATAGAGTGAATAATACAATAGGACAAGTCGAATCAAAAGAGGGCAAGGGAAGTAGTTGTAGAAGTTCAAAGAACACAAGAAGGCTTAAAGAACCTGTCCATGCAGGAAAGAAGTGCACGATCAGAGGGACGAAGCTACCAGGAACTCAGTAGGAAGAATCAGGGCATTGGCCTCAGAGTGTAATATATTAAGTAAATGAAGTGTGTATACCTATGAGTTCCTTGCAGAAGATCTAGAGCTGAGGAAACTAGAGGCACACCTCTAGGAGGAAAAGAAATAGGGCTCCATTGTACAAGCACAACTGAAGATGCTTACTGTCGTTGAGAAGATGAAGAGGTCGCAGGAGCAACATGCAGTCTAGCAACATGTTACTGCTATCCAGAGTAAGGTTATGGAAGTGACACAAAGAGTCCAGCTGATGCAGGATGAAGCCTGCATGATTTTTGAATAAGTTGAAGGACAAGGCTCACAGCTAGACCAACTGGTTGCGACAATGGAATAGTGCTTGGAAGGGCTTGTTACTGAGTAAGTCTTTCAGGAGTTCATCAAGCAGGAGGCTCTAGAGAAGCACCAAGTTGAGGAAGCTCGAGATAAGCGTGAGGCCTTTGAAGCATTCCTGCCTAGATCTGAGTGAATCGGGACGAGTCAAAGATGAGTGTTGGGGGTTTGTTGGCCCTCAACCAAGTTTTGAGAGAACATTGGCCATGTTTGATCATTTTTGGGACCTCGATAGGATGGTTGAAGATGGAGTGCTTAGGCAGAGCTGAGATCACAGAATATCACTCATTTTGTGAGCTTTTTGGGATTTTAGGGTTTATGTAATGGGTATGGGATGTTGGCCCATGGGTTTACCCATGTTTAGGCCCTTTTCATAATGTATAAATAAGTAGCTAGCCGATGTAAGAAGCAATGTGTGTGTGTGTCTTTGTGCAAGAAAGACTAAGTTACAGGTATGTTGGCTTCGTGCAAGAATATGTAGAGATTGCTAAGTGAAAAGAATAATGGTTGGCTTTTTGTGCATACTGTGTGTTGAAACTTGCAAAGATAAGTGCAAGTAATTGTAAGAGGCTTTGTGCAGATAGATTGTGTAAGGCTTTGTGACTTGACCTTATTTAGGGAAGGATGATATGGTAAGGTGCACACAGATCTCCTGTCCTTTGCGGAGTTGGATCTATGGCTTTTTGCACAAGAGAAGAATAATGTAGAAATATTGAAGACTAATAAAGAAGAAGAAGAGTTGGTGGACGTAGCCCCACACTGGGGTGAACCACGTATATCATGTGTTGATGTGCTTTGTGCAATGATGTTCATATTGTTTATGTATTTATATTCTTAGTGCACTACTCTTGATGTATGATAGATAGATCTATGGATTCTTAGTTCTTATGTATGGTGAATGCTAGATCCGAGTTGATACTATGTGCTAAATGATTATATGTTCTTAATCTTGATTATTACCATGTTGATCTGTAATAAGGGTTTAACCTGCGATGTGAATAAGGTTTAAGACCTAATGCATGTTATTGGCTAAGTTCTATGTTAAGTGTTGTAATCACATATCTGTGTCCCATCTCGGTTGTAGATGCATGAGTCCTACAACCCACCTTGCCTCTACCTTGGGTGAGACTTCATTTGCTTCGTAGGTGTTGCTGAAAGGGCTGGTAGTTAGGTTTTTTTTGGTGTGTTGTTGAAGTGTTGAACCCTGGGTCTTCCCCTATGCCAACAATAATCAGTGGGGTTATGTGTATCGTTATTCATGGCAGTAATTTGGTGGGGTTATGTCACGATTGATTGATAATGTGTTAATATTGTTTCATTAAAATACATTTGATGATGTGACATGATGTAGCTATTATTGTGTTATATATTTCCTAACACGACAAAAACAATTTACCTATTGTTTGTTTCTTTTGTTTTAGTAACGGCGGGGTCATTACATTTCCTCACAAATTAATGTTGCATTAACTCCCTTAAATAAACCATGATTGTCAATGTGCTTTAGACACTAAAATTCCTTATGAGTCATACTTGATTCAATAAACATTGAAACCATGTTCCTAGGAGTGAATTTATTATGAATATCTTCCACAACAACATAATGAATATTTTCAAGAACTCCATATGCTCAATTAGATATTCAAATTCAGAACTTGTAGAAAAATTGATACTTAAGTAGTTCTGAATTGCACCAATAATATCACCTTCTTCCACATTCTAAATTGGTTTACTAGAATACCAACTACCAAGATCCCTCCATTTATGTTTTCCCTCTTTAACTCTCTATTTAAACCATCCTCACCTCTTCTTGAGATATAACATGGTTTTTCATGAATAATGAGACACATCCTTTCTACCATGTTCAATGTCCTCTTGTACAGGAGCTAGTAATTCTGAAGAAACACCAATATTTTTTTGGTCATGTTGATCAATGAGTACCAATGGATAAAAATAATCTATTTTTTTCCCTATGATTGGGGTGAACTATTTTTTTTCCCTCCAACTAGGGTGAATTGCAGTACTATGTTATGTGGTCCCAAATTAGGAACATCAAAAGCATCATTTTCCCTAGGTTAACTTCTTTGATTGAAGACATATTTTGTAGTTGGTATTTCTGAATGATCCATTATGAAAAAAATCCATATAACCTACAAAATACCAAAATCATTATAAATTTGATGTTCTATAATCGTAAGAAAAAACAATGATAACAATTGGGTTTTAGTTATATGGAATTCAATCCATGCTTTCTCTATATTAATCACTAGCTTTTGGATATGGTTAAAATTGGTCAATAACTAAGAGTAAAAGGGACAATGCTAGAAATATATATGTTCAACATAAAATAAATGTTTTGATCCACAATTATTATCCACTAAACATAGGGCATGTTATGATCCTACTTATATTATATATTAGAACTATAATTATGATATGTTTTTTTTTCAATTGGGACTTTCAAATTGATGATACAAGATCAAACTGTTATGGACATAAGAAATTTCATATTTTCAATGCAAGAAAAAAACAATGTACCTAGTTCTCTAAGCAACGTTGAGCAGTTGGTTACAAACTCAAACCTAGTTGAAATTCTTCACCTCTTCCTTACTCCAAATTATGAAACTTTTCCATTTTATAGATAAAAAAAAGTTAACAATTCCAAAACCCTTTTCACAATTTCAATTCCCCCACAAAAAAAACCCAACCATGGAACTCAGGTTTTCCTACTCAGATCGTTTTGATTCCTATCACCATAATAAGCTTTGAAATCATCCATAAACCTATAGAATCTAATTGTATCGATGTTGAGTCACCCAAAACACAAGTTAGTTTATGGAAAACACTACATAACATATTTTTCCATCCATACATGTGCCACATCCTAATACATGTGGCACATACATAAGCCACATGCCCTCCTCATACATGTGCCACATTTGTCCAATCAAACCCGTACTCTTTCTCTCTCATTGCCATTTATGCCACAATTGACGTCTTCAAATGCTTGTTTTCATGCCACAATAATCTAATGTAGCTCACCTTGCAACCCGTGCTCCTATCTTGATAGTAACTTATGGCACAATCGATTCCAGATTAATTTGTGGCACATTCCTAATTATTCGTGTCATGTTAGTTAGTAAATGTCTCTTCATAAATTTGAATAGTTGTTGTTACTAAATTTACAAAGTGTTCTCAACCCTAATTTCTAAGAAAAAAAACATGATGTTTCTTTCATTGAAATTGGAAATTCTTTTATTAAGATAATTCATTATGGCCATCTTAATTTATTTAATCTAAAATATTATTAAACATTAAAAAAAACAATGTTATTTATAACTTTAAAATATAAATAAGACATAAATAATATGTTACCCATTTTATAAAAAAAATTCTATTTTTTTTTAATTATTTATTTATTTTTATATAAATTATATTAAAAAATATTAAAATTATTAAATATGTATATAATTAAACAAAACACTACATTATTTATTTATTTAATTAATTAAAAAAAATTAAAAAATAACATAATCAACTATATATTATCAATATAATTATAATTAATACAACATATTTATTTAAATTGAAACTTATTTTATTACGTAATCAAATTATTAAATTGAGCAAGTACATAATTTAACCCACTTTATACCAAACACATCCACTGTGTATCAAACAATTTTTCAATTAAGTTTTCACAGTTTTTTATCAAACAATTTTTCAATTAAGTTNATAATCAACTATATATTATCAATATAATTATAATTAATACAACAAAATTATTTAAATTAAAATTTATTTTATTATGTAATCAAATTATTAAATGGAGCAAGTACATAATTTAACCCACTTTATACCAAACAAACACATCCACTGTGTATCAAACAATTTTTCAATTAAGTTTTCACAATTTTTTAACCCACTTTGTAGGAAACACATCCACTTTGTATAAACAATTTTTCAATTCAGTTTTCACATTTTTTTAAAGGAAGGTGTGCATCTAACCAAGGGGATTGAGGTTAAATATATGGGTTATATTTATATTAGATTTAATATGATTTTATTTTAATTTTTTAAATAAAATATATATATGTCTTATTTTTATATAAGATAAAGTTTATTTATAAAAAAAATGAGTTATTAAAAATATTTTGAGGTTAAATATATTGGTTATACTTATGATTAGATTTAAGATGATTTTATCTTAATTTCTTAAATATATATATATATATATATATAAAAGATATGTTTATTTATTTAAAAAAATGAGTTATTAAAAATATTTTGTTGATATTAATTTCAAAGCAAATGTAATGAATGAAAACATATTTTTTTATATATTTTGGTATAGAGTATATCTATTTTAAAGCAGGATTTATTAAGGTGTAAATTTTTTTATTATCTTGTTCAATATTATTGTATTAATTTCTTCATATTAAAATTTTGATTACTCTTGGTATTTGATAACCTTGAGTTTAAGATGGATTTATGTTGATTTAGCTTTTAAATTTTTTAGATGTTATCATATAAATATTTATGTACATAATTATTTATTTTTTATTAAAATGAAAACTTAAATTGATACAATAATTTTTTTAATTGTTTTCACCTCTTTCCCATACTAATCTATAAAGTACTTCACTATTCTTAATACAAATATTATTTAAAAAAATCATCTTAATGAAAAAATTGTTTAACATCTTTAATGAAAAAATTGTTTAACATCTTTAATGAAAAAATTGTTTAACATCTTTCAAGATGATCCAATGGTTAATACTAGAATTTACTATAATTAACCAATGACCTACAAATTCATGATTTTTTAAATTATCAATTTGTCAAATTTGATGAATTTCATATAACAGAATTTGTACCAAAACCCCACTCCATATTCTTAGATTTTTTTTTTCTCAAAAACAGTTGGATACAATGGTAGAAAGTGAGGAGTTTTTCACCATCGATCAAGATTCAATTCCAATAAGACCCAATTAGATCTTAGTAAACTTAATAATCTTCCTCTTCTATTATTTTAATAAAAAATAGTTAAATTTTGCTAAATGAAAGTAAGTTTTCATTGAGAAAAAAACACTGACAAAACCATTGACATTATAACAACAAAACATTTATCCAAATGATTGAAGCCTCTGACATGGAATCCAAAAAGCATTCCCATGAAGTCACAATCTTTAAAATCCGCCAATAAGAGGTTAAGTGCTGTTGATTTCCCAACATACCAAAACCTGGCTTATTCCTGAAAAAGCAATATGTACTTCCTCCCTTATTCCTGAAAAGCAATACTGTAATTCTCCATCTTTGAGATCCAATCCAAATAGCAATCATCAATAGTCACAACCTTTAAAATCTAGTCACAATCTTTAAAATCCGCGGACAAGATGTTAAGGGCTGTTAATTTCCCCACGTACCAAAACCTCCATTTTTCCTGAAAAGCAATACTGTAATTGGGCGGTTGGGCACATGTCTTGCCCAGGGGAGTTTTCACTGGCGAGCAATCCACGAGTATGTTATAAGCCAAGCAATGTTCGCAGTTGTTTGTGACTTCCGCCACCATGAAATCTTTTCTCACCATATATGAATCCAATTGTAGGTCATTCAGCGAGCACGGTGATGGCTTATGTGGGCCTGAAGGCGGAACTGCATTCAAACACCACCAAATTCATATTCGAACTCAGAATAAATTTTAACCTAATATCTGTGTTTTTTATTAATACAAATAAATTTTCTAATTATTGGTTTGTTTCGTAGATAAAAATACTAAACAGAACTTAAACTTGAATTTGAAAGCCATTGATGTAATTCTTACCCGTGTGGAGTTGAGCAGTTAAAGACGGAGCTGCGAATTTGATTTCCTGGCTGCCAATTGACAAAGAAAAAAGACAAAAGAAGACGAAAATCACAGAGCCTGAGGATGCCATTGTCAGATAAAACGAAACAAAACGCGTCGGTCTTTGTATCAAGATACAAAATCTGACGGGATTGGTGTCTTTCACAGGCCCCCGAGAACACATATATATTCCATGATTCCATCTGTAAAAAGCTATCGGAATCTGCTGTCCTCATTGGGACATAGGAAATGGTTCTCCTTGGTATTGAATTCCAGACTAGGACATAGGAAAATG
This sequence comes from Picea sitchensis, assembly GCA_010110895.2. Classification (NCBI taxonomy): domain Eukaryota; kingdom Viridiplantae; phylum Streptophyta; class Pinopsida; order Pinales; family Pinaceae; genus Picea; species Picea sitchensis. The sequence goes on along the minus strand of SNQJ01S0004438.1, from coordinate 130,987 downwards.
ACTATCCAGGTTGGCATTGAATTCATTTTGGTTGGACAATCCTCATTGCATGTGGCGCATCTGGCATAAAAAATCTGTAAAAGGTGTCTGTGAGCAAAAAGTTGAAGGGTTACGAAGGATTTTTGCGTTGTTACTTTGTGATTATGAAGTATTGTGCGATAAATGTTCCACTTATCGATGTAGGGTTAAACAATGGTGGCGATCTCGTTGATCGTAATATCTTCGGTGGGAGAATCCAAATTATACCCATCGAAAGAAGAGCATTTATATTGCAATTATGATCATTTTTATCTGCGTTGTCCATAGGTACTGTAGCAACAGCTTTGTCTTTTGAATAAGGTAAGGTAAATTGAGAAAAAAAATAAAAATTCTATATTAATTTTTTTTAAAATTTAGATAATTTGAGTAATTTTCAAATTTCCAAAGTAAATTTTTATGGGTAAAATTTTTATTAATAAAGTGAAATTATAATTTACATTAAAAATTTTATTAAATTTGGGAAAGAATTTTAACATAAATGAGATTTTAAATTTGTTCACTAATTAACTTACATCAACCCTTAATATGGTTAGATTTTGTCTCCGTAAGTTTCGAACAAGTGATATTAATCACGGAGTGCCTTAACAACCCATTAACTTACTCCTTATTTTACATTAACATTAACATTAATTTAAAGTTATACCTTGTTTCTTATGTGGTGGGATTAATCTAACTCGCATGATTCCATTATGATAAAATAGTAGCTTCCCTCAGTCACATGATACAATTGCAGCACCAATTTATGGAACATGTTGTAGTGGGATATTAATAAGTTAAAGTTAACATTTATCTTTGTTTTTCATAGTTTCCTATTTGTCCACTTAAACGTTTCTATAAAATTTCTGATGATTGTAAAAATAAAAATACATATTATGTGTTGAATTTTTATAAATTAATAAAATTATTATTTATTAATATATAATAATAATANTATTTTTAAAGTTATGATCAAACCAGTATGTTAAATTGGTGTATGAGATCTTCTTGTTTATGGGACAAGAGATCCCCTCCATATATAATTCACTGTCTATTCAACTATGCTCTTACCACCTGCTCTCTGCAATTGTCTCGATACTCTCTACAACCACCACTTCCACCTTCCTCAACGTGTTCCTCTTCAGTTCTCTCCGTAAAAGATCGTACATGCAAGTTACGATGCTAAATGTTGAGTGGCATTTGCGATTAAATTGGAGGGGTATTTATTAGTTTTTTCTGTTATTAATCTTTGGTACTGAAATCTATTCGTTAATAATGACGTCAAGTTGATGAACAATTTTTATATACATAATTAGTATATGTGATATATCGAATATATATATGTTTTTTTTTTAACATAAATAACATTTTCCACAATTAGAAAGCTGGCATGTTGGTTAATAGGTTATAAATCCTATGACATAGACTCTGCAATGTTTATAAATCCTATGTACTTTGTGCAGCGTGTTAATGAGTTACACTCATAGTAGGTTTTTGGGCGTGAAAAAGTTCATTGCCATTGTTAATCACATCATGCAATTCCTAGTCTTCATTTAAGTTAAGTTGATTTGTCATGTAAACTTGTAAATTATGAAGTCTTAACTCACTCTGAGTTAGTAGTTGGTAACTGTTACAAATCCTATGGCATCTGCATAGCATGTTTATGAGTCAATCCTATTGGTTGAAGCTTCAATGCTGTGGTCTTTGCAGGTGTTGGAAAATAGCCATTTTCATCTTTGCATCATATAATAGGCAGGTTGAAGTTTGAAGGTTGAGAGGAAAAAAAAGATCCGGGTTATAAATCTCATCACACATAGTGCATTCATAGTAAGTATAAAAAAAACTTATTTCCATCAGATTATATGATCTAGCAGTGTGGAAATTAAAAATTAAAATGTAAAAAAATATGGAGATGAATATTTGATATAAAATTGCAATTACAATTTATATCTTTTAATGACACTATCATTATACTTTTATTGTTTGAACGTTTAGAAATTGTGATTGTATAAAATTTTTAAATATATTCATACTATTATATTCATAACAAAAACTAAAAAACACATATAATACATCATATTCAAATAACTTACAAAAACTAAATATACACTATTAAAAAGAAAGTATGACATCAGCGGTACTGGGCCAATGGACCACAATAAAGGAACATGTTATAGAGATGAGGACAATACCAGAGTGACAGATTATAGAACATGCATAGATTGCAGACGTTTGAGAATTTTAAAAATAGTAAATTATTTCGCTCAATTCCTCGAGAAGGCTCCAAAGTCGGAGCATTATGGGGGCCACCAAAGATAATACCAAGTAACGCTCGCTGACATTTATTACCAGTGGAAGCGTTGCGACTGAGAAGAGATCGAACCCAACGGAAACTTGACAGAGGATGAGGATGAGGATTTGAGTTTGTTGATTGGATTAAGAGTGTACTGCAAAGGCGTGCCCCCAAACTGTGTCTCAAGTGCAAATATTAAAATGAAGAAAGACCAAGCATTGTTATAAAGTTTTTATTTAATGGTATTAAATAAGTTATTATTTAATTAATGATGTTAAGTTGATGACAGATA
>SNQJ01S0004438.1:13886-55841 GCA_010110895.2 Picea sitchensis | reverse complement strand
TTATATTTCGCTTGCAACTGTTATATTCGTTTTTCTTTCACTCATTGAGCGATTTTTCTATTGGGCGTTGATTTTTTTTTGGGCAATAGTATATGGGGTGTTTTGTATTTGTTTTGGGCTTCCGGCATTCATCCTGCGTCCATCTTGACATGGTTGTTGATAAACCCTGTCTGAGTTTAAAACTCAATTGGCAACCCGGACTGTTTTGTTTTCCTCTGTCTAAACTTGGATTTCGTTCAATGACCTGGGCATTTAATCCATTTGTGTTTCTTGTGTGAGTCATGTCTTTTAATGACTGAGGGCGTCGTGCAGACATGTGCGTTATGTTTGCGTTTTTCATTTCTGTTGGGGCGTTTTTCTTTCTGGGCGCGGCCTTGAGCTTTCTGATTTTCGATTGGGCCTCCCGGTGACTGTTGTTTTCATTTTCTTGTGTTGAATTCGATTGAGTTGTGGGAATTCGTTTTTCCTGTTCAAAATCATGCTTGAACTCACTTGCACCTGTTGGAACTCGTTCCCTGGTGTTGAATTCGATTGAAGGTTGAATTTCATTTTCCTAGTTTAAAATGCCTTGCAATCCGCGGAGGAATTGATTTGCATGTGATTTGCGTTGGGTTGCGCTGAACTGGACTTGTGCGTTGAATGCGTCCTGGGTGGGTAACTCTGAAAAGTCAGACCAAAATAACCTACCTGCACTGTCTTGGATGTTTCCTGGTGCGTTTCCGTAATGCTCAAGAGCTGTCGGCGTGCATGCACCGACCCCTTTTGTTACTTTGAATTAATTGTGCAGGAGTGAGTTGATTACAAGGCCCGGCTGACTCCCTTATCCAGCTGGCATTTCCACCTTCCTTGCAACTTGCACAGAGAAACGCACCACCGCTGCCTTTCGTTCCTACTCCCCCGTGCTTGACTTCAAGTATCTGCCTTTAATAATGACGTTGCACCCTGACCCTCTGTTCGATTCGGTCATTTTGGTTTATGAGATCATGTGCATCAATTTTCGATTGCAGAATCACGGGTTTAATCTTGGTTGTAGCGTGCTGCTTAATTTTCCCCTGTTTAATGTTTCTTTTATTATAGGGTTCTATTAACGTTTAATTTCTTGGCTTGAATATGCCGTTAATATTCTGGTTAATGCTGCCGTTTAATTAGGGTTCTATCCTCGTTTTAATATGGGTTAATATTATCGTTGTAATATTTGGGTGGATGTTTGGGGAATATCAAGGTGTTACATGTTAGGGTTTTATGTTAAGAATTAATTATTATGATTAATATCATGTGGCGTAATATTAAGAGGTTAGTATGATGGATAATAAGGTGGCTGATATTTAGGTTCTAATATTAGGCTTTAATATTATCATTATTACTAATAGTTGACATTTCCAATTCTTGCCATTTTAAATTTTAATATTGTAGATTGCCATCTTCAACTAGGATGCATATGGTTATTTTCACATTGGTGCTCCTAAAGTTATGATGTTATTTCTATATAATTGACCTCTTTAATTACTTGCTATCTTGAAGTATTGTCATTCATAATATTGATAGTGGTCAATTCAATTATTGTCCTTTTGGTTATTGTCATTTAAATTTTATTATATTATTATAGAGTTGCCATTATTAATTCTGATGTAAATCCTTATGTCCGACTTGATGTCACTTATACTTATGATGCAATTCTATCCATTAACATCCTTAATTAAGTGTTAGCTTAAATTATCGTCATTCGTAATATTGATAGTTTGCCATTCCAATAATGGCCCTTTTTAATCCTTATCGTTTTAGATTTTATTATTTTACATACTGCCTCCTTTAGTTATGATGTATTTTGTTAACTTCAATTGATGAATACCTATAATTATGATGTTATTTTTAATGCATTCTATTTGAACCTTATGATCATTGATGACTTAGCATTGTGAGCTCCTCATGTTAATTGAATGTTTTTATCCTGGAAGGTCATTATCCTTTCAGTGGTGGTAGCATATAAGAGGTTGTAAATGTAGAAACTTAGTCCGGATAGGTGATATAAGTGAAGGATGGTTAATATTTCATAACGGTGTTATTGTAATTTTTATTGTTGTTAATAATAATTATGGTGCAATAACTTGACTTACGTGCAATAAATTACTCCAAGCTACTCAATTAGGGTGGTTGTTCGTTTAAACAATGTTAAACTTGGGTGTTCGTTGTCGGAGTCCTTCTTGTCGTGCTTAGGTGGTTGTCTGCTTAAACAATGCTAAACTTGGGTGTTCGTCGTCAAAGTCCTTTTCGTGCGCCTTCCGTAAGGACGTAGTCATCATCTCCGCCTATACTGTACCTGATAAGTATCCAACCGGTTTCGGTCCGTTGTGCCCGCGGGATTGTAGACACCTCCATGCTCCTCGTACTGCTCGCCATCCCTCGACCTTAACCGTTAAAACCGATGGAACCGGCTTCTGGAGCACTGATTGCGTATCCTGGAGGTCCCAACCCTGCAGGGCAGGGATGGGCGGGTGGTTAGTTTACTTTTGTCCCTAAATGTTTGCGTTGTGCACCTTATGTCTGTGGTCGTTTATTGCTTGTTGTTACTCGTTTTGTGCCTTCAGTTTTTCCTTGTTGTAGTTGCATCTTGTTGGTTGTCAAGGGGCTACGTGAGTCAAGGGTGTTGTTACTTCCACACGCCACATCATCATCTTTAAAACAAAAACATAAATTTTGCACCGGCAATGAGTTGTTGTCGAATGATGAGGTTCTTGATTTATTGGTATCAGAGCGGGTTCGAACCGTAACTTGGGATTCACTACGGCTCCGTTGACATGATTATGTTTGATTATTCTGTTATTGATCGAGTTGATTGTGTGTGTGCGTAATCATGGTTAGAGGACACCAAAGAGGCTCACAACGTGGTGCTAGGGGAGAAGGTATGACGCCTCCCATAGCATCCACACCTAAGGGGTACAACCCCTAGGGAGACAAACATGATGTCGGGAAGGAGAAGATAGCAGTTGGCGATGTTATGGGGATGATGAGATCCTTCCAGAGGATGTTTGAGGCACTGATCATTTGTTTGTATAGAGATGAGGCTAGGGTGCTGGCACCCGTTGAGGTTCCGTCGTGCGCACCGGCCTTTACCGGTAGCATTCACCGTGAACTCGAAGGTGAAATTTCCCAAGTTCTTTTGTGCCCCGGATGGCGTAGCCGCCGAGGTATGGTTGGAGGACATGGTGATGTGCTTCATACTTTGTGATTTCAACTCCAACATGAAAGTAAACATGGAGATGTTTTAGTTGAAGGGGAGTGCTCTTTTTTTGGTGGAAGACACTCCTACCATATCTAAACATGGCCTTCAAAGGTGTGTCTTGGGAACTGTTCGAGGAGAAGTTCCGGGAGAGGTATCTGTCAAAGGAATTCATTGAGCTGCACGACCAATGAGTTCAATGCATTATGACAGTGGAGGTCATACGTTGCCCGAGTAATGGCGGCATGCTTCGAACGTCCATATCCTCACATCCAACACCCAGAAAAGCCCAAGGTCAATAGGTTTGTGTTTGGTCTGAACGAAATAGATTCTCATGCTCCTCAAACCTTGCACGACCGCCCAAAAAGCCCCCTCAGTAGAGGAGGAGCTTTATCGCTATTAACACCGTGACCCGAACAGACCCAGGTAGGGTTCATGGTACCGCGTTAAAGCATTCCGGTGACATTACCGGGTATCGGGTTTCCAGGGGATCCACTTTGTTACACCATACCACCACCCGCCAGTTGAACACCTTATCGAGGGACCCGCCAGTTAAAGAAAGCACCGCCAGCTTTGTGCCCGCTTAGCATAACAAACCAGGTTTCAGGCCGTTACCGCCATTTCACAAAAATTCGTGACCACCGGGTCAAGAAGGGTGTTGGATGCGGGGAGCCACTTACCAAAGACGAACAAACGTATGGAGATTGTATGCCCGATCAGACGGACTTTACTATGGAGATAAGGGTAAGGTCTATCGATTCATGTAGCTGGCGAATAATCATGAAGAGCACCGCCTATTGCTCAAGACAACGTATTGTCACGACCGCACTTTAGTATTTTACGCATCCTGTTTTCACCGAGAGCTCTATCAAAGCGGATTAAGGCTGGCAGTCAATAGGGATACGAGTTTAGTTTCAGGAGATGTTCTGAGACAAACAAGGTTCGGAGGAAAGGTTACGTATCGCGGCCTCTTAACCTCGGAGAGTTTTTCACGAGGGTCAACTTGTACCCCACAATCTTAGGATCTTATGACGCCGCGATCGGTATGGATTGGTTGGAATCACATGAGGGCGGTTACCTAACCGGCGATGAAATGGTTGAGCGAATGGCGATGAGCTACTTTAGACGTGCAGGATAGTAGGACGGAACCAGGAGTATCCTCGGTGGTTCGCCTTTCCTACAAGCACAAGAGTGATGCGCACAAGTAAGTGCAACTTTGCGCGATCCTTGTACTAAATGAAAAGGGAGTAGTAGAAGGTTCCGGCAGGAAGGTCGGGCGGACGCTTTCCGCAGGAGTTGCCCGGATGCCGCTTTAAAAGAGAACTGAGTTTACTATAGACTGAAACCTGGACCTAACTGGAGAAGCGAACGCCTTTTATCGGATGTCACACCTGAGTCGAAAGAGTTAAAATGCAACCGAAGGAAAGCGTCGGACTGACCGATATCGCCCTAGTGTGTCACCGGCACCCGTTATTTCATTCAAAGAAGGACGATCGCGGAGGTTTTACTGACTATCGCCGACCTAACAAGGCTACGACCAAGAATCGCACTCTTACCAAGAATTCGACGACTGTTCGATCAAATGAAGGGTGCTGCGGTGTTCTCCAAGATCGATCTACCATCCGGGTATCACCACCATGATCAAGGAGATGTGACGTCCCCAAGACCGCTTTTAAGACGAGATTTGACATTATGAGTTTATTGTTTTACCTTTAATCGACAAAATGCCCCGTGGGTATTCATGAGTTTGATGATCAAGGTGTTCCGCGAGTACTTGTACTTGATAGTATTCACCGGGTTGCTTGGTTTGTTGCGTCGGTGGGATGTAGACACCTCAATGCTCCCTAACGCCAGCTCCGGTGACCCTAAATGGTTAAATCGATGGGAGCCAGGGCTTGAGCCGATTGCAGTCTTGGAGGTCCCAACCTGCGGCAGACCACGGCACGTTTCACTCGTCGCCAAATGCTCATGCCAGCAACCCATGCCCATGGTCGTGATATTGTTTCCAGCTAATTGGCCGCGCTCTTTAGTCTCCTGTGACGAAACACGTGGCTGCCCCTGTCATTGGTCAAGGGCTGAATTAGAGTCATGCCACTCCCACACTGCCATCATCAACCCTAAAATAAAACAGAAAAAACTGCACCCGCCACGAAGCCGTTGTCGAATGATTTAGAGGTTCTCACAGATAGCCACGGCCCCACCAGCAAGACATCATGAGATGACGCAAGTGGATTTTCATGACACAGTCCTACTGCTAGCTGCATACCTCAAAGGAGAATCTAAACGATGCCAAGAGGAATTATTCCACCTATGATAAAGAATTTTATGCAATCATACAAGTGTTGAAGAAATGGAGACACCACTTGGTTCCCAAAGAGTTTTTCTTTGTACAGCCTAACAACCACGCCCTCACAACTACAAACCAAAGAAGAGAAACTGAACCAACAACACGTGAAATGGGCTGAATCCCCATGAAAACTCACTTTGGTTATAAAGCACACTCTGGAAACACCAACACACAATGCATGCAATTACAGGAAAATGCCTACCTCAGCAGAGCTCTGCAAGGAATACCTTAGGTTTCGATAACCTCGAGGATATGTACAAGGATGATTCAAATTTCAAGGATGCTTATGAAGCACGCGAATCTTGTTTTAAGAGACATAAGCTAATGGATTGAATACATGGTTCAGATGGATTGCTATTCAGCTGGGAAACTACTAGGTATTCAAGAGTTCTATGGAGAGAGAATCTTCATGGAAAAACAGTGGAGTATTATTTGAAATTTTGGCTATGAAAAAAGATTCACAAGAATCAATGTTTTATACATTGGCCAATGGATGAGGAAATATGTGATGAAGTTCAACAAATGTAGAATTTTCCAACACGCAAACTGAAAAGACATAATACATGATTATATCAACCATTGCCGGTACCTGTGAGACCATGGTATGCTAGAAGTATGGATTTTGTGTTAGGACTACTCAAGGACAATAAAGGTTAGGGATTCCATATTTGTAGTCAACCCATTCTCAAAATGGCACATTTTCATTTCATGTAAAAATAGCGATGTAAATACACATTGTAAAACTGCTTTTTCAGTAAGCATTTGACTTCACGACTTACCTAAGTAGTATTGTTTAACGGATACCACATTCATTGTCATTTCTAGAGAACACTCATGGAAAAATCTAGGGACAAATCTATCTTTTATCTCAACATATAACTCTCAAATGGATGGATAGACAAAGGTAGTGAATAAGAGTTTGGGAGACTTATTGAGAAGTTTAGTAAATGAACATCATAGTCAGTGGGATCAGATTATACCAAGTAAATCTTTCTATGCTAACCATCTAAATCTAATAGGATAATGTGACAAAGTCCATTCCAGATAATGTATGGAATGCAACCAAGGAGGAGTATCTGAGTTGAGAGACTTAGATCAGAGGAAGAAGTGCTTCGAGCTGAAGACTTTGCAGCTGAGATGTAAGAGACTTCCATAGGAAAATTAGAGAACAGTTAAAGAATTCTAACCAGGAATACGAGTGTAGAGTAGATCAACACAGAAGAGAACTTCAGTTTGAAGTGGGAGATTTGGTCTTAGTGCACCCGAGGAAAGAAATATTCCCAAGGGGAACGTATAATAAATTGAAGATGAAAAATTTAGGGCCGTGTAAAATCATAAGAAATTTTGAAGCAAATTCTTATGAGATAAAATTGACAGATGGTGTGGGCATATCGCCCATATTAAACATAGAAAATATGTACCTTTATAGAGCAAGTGAACCAGATGGATTAGAGAGTTAGAAGGAAATTCAATGGGTTAAACAATTGTGTATAGCTGAAATGCCGCAGATGGAAAGGATAATTGATCAGAGGGTTAGCAAGAAGACCCGAAGGAAAACGTATTTTGAATACTTGATGAAATGGAAGGGACACCCGATTGAAGATGTCAGTTGGGAAAGCGAAGCAGAGATCTAGAAGCATGGATAGACCGTGCAGGAGCTCATGGACATGAGTCCATGAATTTTCCATCCAAGGGAGTATGATGCAGGAGCATCGTAAGCACGTGCAAGAGGACGACAGCTGGAAATGCACTAGCCCGTATTTTGAGAACATTTTGAATTGGAGGATGAAAACATTAATGTAAAATCTTGAGTGGATGTATTTGCATTTATGTTTTGAGTTGTAATGCAGATCTTGAGTGGTTTCTCTAATCTTTCGTTTAAAGAGGAATTTATTGTAATAAATGTAAGGTAGTTGTAGCTTTTAATTCCGATAAGATAGCTTAGGAAAGAGAGGGGGAAAACTCAAGAAAATCCATTGTATTGTATTTTTATTATGACAATTCACATTAGAAAAGAGAGAAGTTTAGAGTTGTAGAGTTGCAGAGAAGAACAAACATTGTATGAGTAGATAACTTTGCTATTGAACCCATGTATAGATGCACTTGGATTAATATAAAGAAACTTTGATCCAATTTCATGGAGTTTTTATGAATTTTGTTTACATCTGTTGAATGGTATGTTTACAGTTGATTTCAGTCTCTGTTATACATTTTATTTAAATGCTATGCATGCTCTTGATTTCATGTTGAATGTATGAAGTCCGTGAGTAGGGAAGTATAAGCTTCAATTGTTTCTCTTCCTGAGAAATCCTGCAAGAGGTTGCAGTGAAAGTCCACAAGGAGTGCATGACAGGTTTTATGAGTTCCATCTTAGAAAAGCTCAGGAGGGAAGGCGTGGTTTTGATATCCACAGAGTCGTGCAAGGTGTGTGCAGGTTGGGCGAAGTCTTAGACTTCATCAACCTAAGAGTGAGGTTGAAGAATTCTGTCTCAAGGAGTGCACAGAGTGTTGAAGTTCAACAACCAGAGGTTATTGCGAGTGTCACAAGGAGTGCGTGCAAGGGATCCTTGGACTCCTCGAGTTGCAGCAGAGAAAATCTCAGGAGGGAGAGAGACTTCGAAGAAGAGCAGAAGGGTGAAGTAGATCACAGAAATCGATCTCAGCAGAATCAACGCCAAGTCTTTTGGCTTGAAACCATTCCAAGTCTGGAATGTATGGTTTAGGTTTCAGAGGGAGAACAGTCGATGCGTTGTGAGCCTTTAGATCCAATGGATTAGCGGAGGAGTTAAGGTCGAGTGTCTGTCAACACTCAAAATCCTAGGAGGAACAAGATTCATCGAATATGGGTCAAGGAGAGTCGTTGATCTCAGGATTTCGGGTCTCAACGTTTTGGGGATCGAAGGGTGGAAAAGTTTGTAACTTGGAGTCTTGAGTTGTGAAATCCTGATATGCGGGATCCCGACATAATGTGGACCATCAGATTATGGGAAGCTCGGAACCATATATATGAGGAGAAAATATCATAGTTTCGGCCGTCGAGAGAACAGGGTGAAGACACTCCTAAGGATCATGAAAGGGGAATCATGACCATAGATCAAGGAAGGCCTAGGATCATTGGATTTGGCCTTGGCAAAGGCCCATATTGGGTTTCAAGGCTTCGGGGATGTGAAGTGTTGGGATCATGTTACACCAACACTCCTGAAACTGCAACTTGCAAATTTTCTTGCTGTATGACCCACGATCATAGTGTCATGGTCATGTGGGAGAGAAGACTCGCACTTGGCGTTGGATTCGCACGGGTGGTGTTTTCGTAGGAGGACCTGTGGTCATGTATTTAGAATGTTCCAGCAAGAACTGAAGGAGTCGCTTTAGCTCAAAGAGAGTGAAGATACAAAGGACCAGAGGTCAGCAGATCCCTACTGAGGTAGGGGTGTTGCGTCACTACTTCAAATCACACTTCAAGAACTAATTTTAAATTACGACAACAATTAATTAATAAAGAAGCATGAAATAAATGAAATAATTGCATATGCAATAATCAAGATTCATGCTAGACTTAAAAAGAATGCTTAATCATGCCATGCACAACAATAAATAGCAAGAGGGCACATTAAAAATACATATCTTAGAGATAATAATTAATACATGGAGGGTATAAATATACAACAAGAGAAACACACGACGGAGATCACTTATCTTTAATAAAACCAATCACCAAATGGATGTAGACCAAGGACATTCCACCCAAACTTAGATATTATTGTTCCAAGTCTAAATAATAGGTCACCCTCGAGCCATTGTTATGAATCCACAAGGATGGGTTCCATAGTGACACTCAACATCCTAGACCAATCAACATTAAAACTCTCACAGGATTCTCAACACAGAGAAATACAAAGTACACCAACTCTCTTCTCTCTAGCCTACACCACCTAAAGACAATGAACCCCCTTCATTGCCACACAATCTCTCAGGTCGTCCGATTATTTCCATGGCTCCATTTCTTTTGTTAAAGAATATCAATGTTGGGACTCTCATGATTCACAACTGTGAACAAGGTTTAGCACAAGCTAATGCATCTTAGGCATACATGCACTAACTCATGTATGGAATACACCAGTAATTACTACTACCAACAAAACAATGGCTCCTTTCCCGAACAATTCATCCCCGCGTCCCAACCAAGAACAAGAATAAATTAGTAATAATGAATGAATGATGAACAACAATGAATGAAGAACACCCAAACAACCCAAAAGTGGGGTTTATATAATTACATGTAATAAAGAACCACATGGCCTTTCCCCAAGAAGCTCATATAGCCACTTTTCCCAAATAAATATAAGATGGGTAAATAAAATATATAAAAAGACTTAGCCCCTTTAGACCCCCCCTCTTTCATGGAATCATAGCTCCCTATATTCTTCCTTGTTCATCTTGCATCCATCGATGTATTTTATTATTTGCAATGTTCAAAGTTTTACATTTCCTAGGCACTTTGGCCCCTTTCAAATAAAAAAATGCATTTTTAATATGGGGTTTGAAACCGGGGTATCACCCCCTTATTTTGGCAGAGTCCTGAGTGCATATAAAAGAAATAAATAAAAATATTCAAAACCATTCAAGCATTCATGATTACTCTTCCTGCATGGCTTCTTCATGCTCCCAAGTAGCATCTTGAGGACCGTAGCAGGCCCATGGAACTTTTACCAGTTTTATGACTTGATTCCAGAGAAATTTGACTTTTTTGTCCAATATGTGCACTGGATGGACCTAAAAATCTCATTCTGGCTCCACCTAAATCAAATTCCTATCAACAACATGGTTATGATCATGCACATACTTTTTCAACAAAGAGACATGAAATGCATTATGCACATTCATGGAAAAATACAATGTAATCATGTATACAATTGTCCTTGTTATCCCCATTTTGTGGATAACTAAGGAGATTATGTCTAGAGGTCCCCAGGTTATAGAAATGGAGTGTCGAGAGAGAACATGACCAACAATAGCATTTTGCACAGTTGGAAACCTCTCTCACCACCACATATGGTCATAGATTTCCAGATGGAATCCACCACATCATTTGGCTTCTGGAAGGCATTGGGCCTTGCTCCATGAGGTATAAGTTAATATTGTGGTGAGAATCATTTCAATATTTAATCCATTTGAGTATGTTGTATTTTATATTTCTCTATATTTCATGATATATGCTTGGACATTATTCCTTTTTCCTTGCTTCACCTTGGTGCTTGACATTGTGCCCTAGTAAGTAGTCTTTCTTGGGGATGGGTTTTCTACTAAGAACTCCCTTAAAGAGCCATCATACTATTCCTAACCATACTTACAACTTTCCATCTTTTTTCCCCTCCATTTCCTTATCTCTTGGGATTTTAGGGTGTATTGAACCAAGAAGGGGTTGTCCCTCATTCTATGGGAAGAAGGGGTTGAAGGTCGAGAGGGATTGATGTTGGGTAAAAGATAAAATCCTTGTATAAACCTTCTAGGTGCTTCACCTAGGGATCACCCAAAAAAACAGTGAAACACTTATCTTTGACTAAAGAGGACCCACATTATAATAAATAATGATTAAAGGGTTAGTTGAAGTATGGTAGGTCTCATCACGAGCCGAATTATCATGCCCATGAATAGTTAGTTGTATGACATTGACATCATCTGGTCACCAAACCAGGGTAATGGATCTCAGTTTCATGGATGAGAGAAAGGGAGTCTCATCATGAGCCAACCTTTTGATTTCCCCTAGGTGTTTGTGGGTGACATTTCCATTATCTGGACACCATGCCATGGAAATGAACTTCAACCTTTCCTTAAAAATATGAAAGAATAAAGGAATGGCAAATAATGGGAGTGGAAAAAGTTCATTGAGGACGAAGGTACCACACACCATGTACAAAGGCACCAATGAATGAGACACTACGACCCCTTGCATGTCATGATACCTATGCCCATTGAGTCTTGACCCCAACCACTTCACCCACTTTACATGGCTTAGAGAGGGATATCTTGGAAACTCTCCTTGACCTAGGGAAAGATCTACCCAATATGACACCTCATCAACCTTCCCATATTCATTCTTGAAAAGTCACATAGTGTCTTTGACAAATTAATTGTTTCATATAGTGATCTTTGATGCACATGCTTAGGTGGCTCATTTATTGATTGGATTCACTTATCATGATGTTATGACTTGAGATCCTTGGAGGGCATTCTCATTTGTCTTTGCAGGACCTATTTGGTGGAAAATTTTGGGAGAACAAGCCTAGCTTGGGCTTCCATAGGGATGCAAAACCACATGTTGGGTGCCAAGGGTCCACATGCTGGATCACAGATATGAAGAATTAAATACCTAGAATATGACGTGGAAGACCTATCCCAACCCTCACATGGAAAACGATTTTCCGATGAGGGGAAACACGTCTTCTTTTTTAGCTTGAGTCATACTTGTGGGATAGGGTTTGGTGGTGGTGTTGCCACTCATTGACACATGGAATTTTTGAGGAGGATAAGGCCTTGGCCATGAAGAGATTTCATATATGCTTGACATGTGGCCTTTGGAGGCCTACCATAGCTTCTTCAACACTAATGACTTGTCCCAAGTGGAAAAACGTCCCCTAAAGGGGTGACATCCACATAAAATTAGGGTTTTATTTGTACAAAAGTGAAATTTTAAATGAATTGTTTAATATTACTTTGGTAAAGGGGGACATATTAGGGTTGTTTACCCCTAGTATTGTTGTTTACCCCTTAATATGTGGAAAATTCACCTTGGTGACATTTTGTATAAATAAGAGATCATAAGATCTCATTTGGAAATAACTCTCCCTCTTGTGAGAAGACTTGATCTGAAATTTTCGGTACACTTGGCATATATGTCTCTTGTGCACTTGTTTATGGATAATTTTTTGAATGGTTGATGGAGGAGTGAGGTGCTAGCCTTAGATGAATGGTTTCTATATTTTATGGTGGATTGTCTTAGCATCTTTCTTGATTTGGGTATGGTCTTCTACTCTTATGCTATATTTTTTTCAAGTCAAGGAATGTTTTTCTAGGAGCTAAGTGGGAAGTAAGAGAATTTACACCCAAACTCTAGTCTCCATCATTTATTACTTGAAGTTCATTGATGTTGCAAGGATTTTTTTGAGGAAGTAAGAGGATTTACACCCGTCATTCTCAAACCCTAACTAGAGATACTTTCCTTGGGAAGTAAGAGGATTTACACCCCCAAGGAAGTAGCATCTCTATTTCATTTACTTGACTCCATCAAACCAATATTTAAAGGCACTAGTCATTTCTTTTTTGCATTGGAGATATAAAATCGTTGCCTTGGTAGACGTGAAATTTTGTCTTTTGAAAGATCTCTTGCTTGGAGTTGGTTTGTCACATTGAGAGGAATCTTCCCCTACTAGCGCATCCCCTCTCTCTCACTACTTTAATTTATGTTACAAACTCTAACCTACATCCATTAAGGCTGCATAACCCTAGCTACAAATTCTCTCTTAATTCCTAAACTAACCCTAGATTAGCTCCTAAATTTTGCACACTAACTCTACTAACCAAGGTGCATATTTTGGGGTAATTGTTGGAATTGTTTTATGGTGTAATTTTATGATAAAATTGAATTAAATCTACAGCCATAAGACTTCAATTTTCTGCAGAAAATACATGTTGTAACAACTTGGTTTATTCAACCTCAAAGTGCCATTTTTCAGTCATAATTGATTTCCATATTCATTGATAATATTGTTGATTGATATTATGATTTACATGTTGATTTGAATGTCTTACTTGCTGATATAAAGTTCCATCTACAACTGCAAATTAGGGACAACAAGCTTAACTTTCTAATCCACACTAACATATATCATTGCAAGTTGGATTTTCTTGTGTCTCGGGAAGGTACAATCATCCATAGAGGTACTACACCATTGGGGAAACAATCAATTGAATTACAAGGCATATATTTCAACATCTCATTCCATCTAGAATTAAATTCTAAGGGTTTCACTTCCATATCCATGCATCTACATCTCATTTCCCCAAGGGTCACCGAGATCGCCTCCATAGAGTGACCTAGTCACCCTTGAAGTGCAGGACCTACATCGAGGTGACATTGGATGTAGGATTCCCAATGTGTATCACTTTCCTTTGTAGTTGGGTCAAGATTTTCCCAACCTACAACTTGTGCTATAACATTTTGGCCTCATTGTCGGGGAATATTTTGAATCTTCTTTGTACCCTAACGACACTTTGGTAAGTTATCCAAATCATTCCCCTTATCTTTTCTGACGAATCCACCTAAGGGATTTCCCTTTCCACTTTTCATGACGAGATCATCTTGAAGTTCATATGGTGACTCGACCTTCCCATAATCCTTCCTTTCCAAAACCAATTCCCCTTGGGATGTTCAAGTATTCGAAGGTTTATGAAAGAAGGCCTCGTCTCAAGTCTCCCATTGTCAAAACCCTTTTTCTACAATACCCTTCCTCTTGTTCCAATGGCTCACCCTTAGGATAGGTACCTCTACAAACCCCTTAACATGGCCAATATCCAAGGTTACCCTAATACAATGCCAAAAGAAGTCAAAAAGTGGTTGACAAAGTTCCCAGGAAACAATGTGATAACTGTTGAGGACCACATTTATTTCATGGGCCGGGACATGGATAATGAAGGTATTGAACATGAATATGTGGCCATGAAGTTATTTGCTTCATCATTGAATGAAGAATACCTTGATTGGTACAGAGGAATCCCTGATAATCATCTCACGTCCTATGGTTTTTTTCCCAACTTATTCAAGAGAAGATGGTCGAAAAAGGAAGATGGTGGGACACTTGGGACTCAATTCAATCAAGTAAAGAAAAAGTAGAATGAAACAATAAACGAATTCATTACCAGATTTGACAGGTTATACAATCAAATTCCAACACATTATTGTCCTACAACATCATCAATTTGTCTCCTCTACATGAATTCTTTTGAAGTATAGTTCCGATACATTCTCAAAGATAAAACTCCCATTTCATTAGCAGAGGCTAAAGAGTTTAGTATCAACATTGAAGATAATCTACTTGATTCGAAAATAGAACCTGTTCAGTACCCTCATTCCAAGGTAGAAGCAAGAATGAAGGTTTCCAACAATAGTGTTCTTGATCTGATTTCTCTCCTGACTCATAGGATAGACCAAATGAATACTTAGCTTTTTTAGGTGCAGAATCATCTTATGATCCATATGAATACAATGGAAAGAAATCAATCTGGTCCCAGACCTTAGTTTTCCATACAATATAGAGATGCCACGGGTTGGAAACCAAGACCTCAACAAGAGGCAAAGGCCCCAGATACTTTAAAACATGTTGGGATAGTTGATATAGAAGCTTGGTGCCTCCCATGACAAGAACCCCAAAGAGAAGATGAGTTCCCCCGACAAGACCAATATTATCCTGATAATATAAACTTAATTTATATGGTTTGCAATTTTAAAGATGAACAAGTTACCCAAGAGAAGATCAATGAAGCCAAAAGAAAAGGAGAAAGAGAGGGGAGACTCTAGACCTTGAGTAAATTGAAAAAAGATCAGAAACATGAATAAATCATCAAAGAGACAGTCCACACAGAGCCTCCACACAATGAGAATACACCTTGCATCGATTTAAATGAAGGAAGTCTTGTGCTAATGTGGGAAAAAATAAAGGGAAATCCAAAATATGACCAGAAAGAAAAAAATTCATGGTTTGGCCCTTACATCATTAGGAAGAAGTATGATTAGGAAAGGTATTATCTGGAAGCAATAGACGAGGGGAAATTTTCCATTATCGGTAGATGGATCTCTTCTCCAACCTCACATCCAGGTCACATGAATTATTTAGAGCCCATGCCCCAAGTAAGTAGGTAAGTCATCCTTTTTTCCCCTACATTTGCATCTTGATTGCTCATATTAGTTTAGTTGCATTTCATTTTCATTTTTCTCTACTTGCATATTGATTTCATTCTTAACTTAGAAATTTTTGAAAAAATGTCAAACTTTTTCTTTTCTAGTTTAGTTTTCATTTTGGATTTATATATATATGGATGAAGGGTGATGTCACTACCCTAGATTCTTTGATCCCTTTGTCTGATTTTTTGGGAGGCATAGGTCTACCAGGAGATGATGGAGTTCTCATGCACTCTATGATGATCACATGGCCCCAAGTAGGAGCCATATGTTATCCCCATTCTGTGGATAACTAAGGAGATTATGTCTCGAGACCCTCAGGTTGAAGATATGGAGTGTCGATATAATACATGACCATAAATACCCTTTTGCACAATTGGAAACCCCTCTCACCACCACAGATGGTCACATATTTCTAGATGGAATCCACCACATCAGTTGGCCTCCAGAAGGCAGTGGGCCTTTCTCCATGAGGTACAAGTCAGTATTATGGTGATCATCATTTCAATATTTAAGCCATTTGAGTATGTTGTATTTTAGATTTCTCAATATTTGATGATATATTCTTGGACATTATTCCTTTTTCCTTGCTTCACCTTGGTGGTTGACATTTATCCCTAGTAAGTGGTCTTCCTTGGGGATGGTTTTTCTACTAGGAACTCCCTTAAAGAGCCATCATACTATTCCCGAACATACTTACCAATTTCCATATTTGTTCCCCTCCATTTCCTTATCTCTTGGGATTTTATAGTGTATTGACCCAAGAAGGGGTTGTCCCTCACTCTATTGGAAGAAGGGTATGGATGCCTAGAGGGATTGATGTTGGGTAAAACATAAAATCATTGTATGAACCTTCTAGATGCTTCTCCCACAATATAATAAAGCATGCTTAAAAGGTTAGTTGAAGGATGGCATGTCTCATCACAAGTTGTCTTATCACGTCCATGAATATCTAGTGGTATGAAATTTCCATCATCTGGTCACCAAACCAGGGTAATGTCTCTCAGTTGCATGGATGATAGAAAGTGGGTCTCATAACGAGCCACCCTTTTGATTTCTACTAGGTATTTGTGGGTGACATTGCCATTATTTGGACACCACGCCAGGGAAGTGACCTTTAACCTTTCCCTAAAAATATGAAAGAATAAAAGAATGGAAAATAATAGGTTTGGAAAACATTCATTGCAGACGAAGGTACCACACAACCTTTACAAAGGAACCCATGATTGAGACACTACGACCCCTTGTCTGTCACGATCCCTATACCAATTGAGTCTTGACCCCAACCAGTTCACCCACTTTACATGGCTTAGAGAGGGATCTCTTTGAAACTCTCCTTTACCTAGGGAAAGATCTACCTAATAGGACACCTCATCAACCTTCCCATATTCAAGCTTGACAAGTCACATAGTGTCTTTGAACAATAAATTGTTTGATATAGTGATCTTTGATGCACATGATTAGGTGGATCATTTATTGATTGGATTCACTTATCATGATGTTATTACTTGAGATCCTTTAAGGGTGTGCTCATTTGTCTTTGCATGACCTAGTTGGTGGAAAATTTTGGGAGGACAAGCCTAGCTTGGGCTTCCATGGGGCTGCAAACCCACAGGTTGGGTGCCAAGGGTCCACATGATGGATCATAGAGATGAAGAATTGAAGACCTAAAATATGATTTGGAAGACCTATCCCAACCCTCACATACCAAACAATTTTCCCAGGAGAGGAAAAACATCTTTTTTAGCTTGACGTCATACTTAGGGGGTAGGGTTTGGTGGTGGTGTTGCCACTCATTGACACATAGATGTTTTGAGGAGGATGAGGCCTTGACCATGAAGATATTTCATATATTATTGACATCTGTCCTTTGGAGGCCTACCATAGCTTCTCCAACACCAACGACTTGTCCCATGTGACAGAACATCCCCTAAAGGGGTGATGTCCATGTAAAATTAGGGTTTTGTTTGTGCAAAAGTGAAATGTAAATGAATTGTTTAATATTACTTTGTTAAATGGGGAAATATTAGGGTTGTTGACCCCTATTCTTATGGTTTACCCGTTAATATGTGGACAATTCAGCTTCGTGAAATTTTGTATAAATAAGAGATCATAAGATCTCATTTGGAAATAACTCTCCCTCTTGTGAGAAGACTTGATCTGAAATTTTCTCTACACTTGGAACATTTGTCTCTTTTGCACTTGTTTATGGCTATATTTTGTGAATGGTTGATGGAGGAATGAGGCACTAGCCTTGGATGAATGGTTTCTATCTTTTATGGTGGATTGTCTTAGCATCTTTCTTGATTTTTTTATGGTCTTTTACTCTTATGCTATCATTTTTTTAATTCAAGGATTGTTGTGCTAGGAGCTAAGTGGGAAGTAACAGCATTTACACCCCCATTCTAGTATCCATCATTTATTGCTTGAATTTCATTGATGTTGCAAGTGTTTGTTTGAGGAAGTAAGAGGATCTACACTCGTCATTCTCAAAACCTAACTAGATATACTTTCCTTGGGAAGTAATAGGATTTAAGCTCTCAAGGAAGTAGAATCTCTAGTTCATTTACTTGACTCCATTAACCCAATATTTTAAGGCACTAGTCATTTATCTTTTGTATTGGAGATATAAAAGCATTGCTTTGGTATACGTGAAATTTTGTCTTTTGAAAGATCTCTTGCTTGGAGTTGATTTGTCACATTGAGATAAATATTCCCCTACTAGGGTGTCCCCTCTCTCCCACTACTTTAATTTCTGTTACAAACTCTAACCTACAACCATTAAGGCTGCATAAGCCTAGCTACATATTCTCTCTTAACTCCTAAACTAACCCTAGACTAGCTCCTATATTTTGCACAAGAACTCTGCTAACTACGACGCATATTTTGGCATTTTTTGATGGTGTATTTTTTTGATAAAATGGAATGAAAGATACATCCATAAGGATGCAATTTTTTGTAGAAAATACATGTTGTAACAACTTGGTTTATTCAGCCTCAAAGTGTCATTTTCAGTCATAATTGATTTCCATATTCATTGATAATATTTTTTATTGATCTTATGATTTACATGCTGATTTGAATGTCTTACTTACTTATATAAACTTTCAGCTATTGCTGCAAATTATGGACAACAAGCTTAACTTTTTGATCCACACTAATATATATCATTGCAAGTTGGATTTTGTTATGTCTCGGGTAGGTACAATCACCCAGAGAGGTACTACACAGTTGGGGAAACAATCACTTGAATTAAAATACATATATTTCAACAACTCATTCCACTTAGACTTGACTTATAACGGTTTCAATTCCATATCCATTCATCTACATCTCATTCCCCTTAGGGTCACCAGGATTGCCTACCTATAGTGACCTAGTCACCCTTGTAGTGCAGGACCTACATCGAGGTGACATCGGGTGTAGGATTCCCAAGTTGTAGAACTTTTCCTTGTGGTTAGGTCAGGCTTTGCCCAACCTACAACTTGTGCTACATGCCCTATTATGTCCAATATCTCAAATGGACCACATAATTTGGCTGCTAGTTGTGTACAACTACCCAACTTCAATGAACTCTTCTTGGGCTTCACTTTCAAAAACACATGTTCTCCCACTTTAAATTATCTATTTGTTATGTTCTTCTCTGCATAACTCTTCTATCTATATTGTGTTTCCTTCAAATTATTCTTAATTGCAACCATCTAGTCTTCCATATCCTTGAGCAATTCTAACCCAAGTACTACTCTGTCTTTTGGGTTGTCCCAGTTCACTAGAGTATTGCATTTTCTACCATACAAACATTAAAATGGGATGATATTCAATGAATCTTTATACTCATTATTGTAGGAAAAATGAACCAAATGCAAGTAATCTTCCCACTTATATGGATTATCTGGATCACATACATTCTCAGCATGTCTTCAATTACTTGGATGAATCTCTTTTTCTGCCATTCTAACTGTGGATGGTATGATGTACTAAAATTCATATTTGTACCAAATCCTTTAAATAATCCTCTCCAAAAGTTTGAAGTAACTTTGTATCTATGTCTCAAACAATTTCCTTAGGTATTCCATGTAACCTATAAATTTCTCTCATATAAATTTATGCAATATAAGTTGTTGTATGCATCATTTTCACTAGAATAAAATGAGAAGCCTTTGTCAATTTATCAATCACTACCATTATTGAATTATGTTGTCTTTCTGTCCTAGGAAATTTAGTAATAAAATCAATGGTTACCACTTCCAATTTCCTCTCTAGAATCTATGCTCAAATTTCGCTCTATGACATTCCATACACCTAACAATGTAACCAACAACATCCTTCTTCAATATTGGCCAAAAGTATTAGATTATTATTGTTGTAATTATTTTCTAGTAACCGAGATGTACGACATATGGAACATTATGCATTTATTTTAATACGAAATTCCTAAGTTCGTCAAAACTAGGAACACAAATTCTATTTTTATACATAACTAATCTATATTCCTTCATCTCATATCCTCTAAATTGTTCTAAACATTTTCCTATTGTAATCTTTCTTTTACCTGTAGATAATGTTGGTCTATAAAAAAAACATCTAAAATTTTGTTCTTTAAATTTGAACTATTCATACTAATGGTTATAGCATGTATGAGATGTACCCTTCTTTTAAGTGCATCAATAACTTTATTTTATTTTCCCTTGATATGCTTGATGTCAAAGTCATACTCACTTAAAAATTCCATCCATCTTATCTACATGGAATTTAAAGTTGGTTGCTCAAAAATATATTTTAGACCACTATGATTTGTCCTTAATTCAAATATATTCCCCACTAAATAGTGCCTCCACATATTTAATGCATGAACTATGGAATCAATATCCAAATCATGTGTGGCATAATTACCCTCGTATTCTTTAAGATTCATAGACTCATAACTAATGACATGTCCATTTTTGGTGAGGACTCCACCAAGTCCTTCTTTCCATGCATATGTACATACCAAAAATTTATCATTTGGGTCAACAATATTCAAAATAGGTGCATTATTAAGTAATTCTTTCAACAAATTGAAATTTATTTCACACTTTGTTGTGCATTCAAATTTAATTCTTTTCTTTTGTAAAGAAGTGATGGGATGAACAATCTTAGAGAACCATTCTATAAATATTCTATGGTATCCAACTAATCCCATGAAATATCTGACTTCTGAAACATTCCTTCATGTTGGCCATCCGCTAATGGCTTCAATCTTCTCGGGATCCACTTATATGCCTTGTTCTAAAATAACGTGCCCCAAATAATGGATCTTCTTTTGGTAAAAACAACACTTTCTTAGCTTGGCATATCGTTGATTCTCCCTTATAACTTGCAGTACCAACCTCATGTGATCCTCATGCTCTTCCTCAAACTTAGAATAAGTATGTTATCCAAGAATAAAATGACAAACTTATCCAGATAATTTATGAATATGTCATTCATTAATCACATAAAGACAGTTGGTGCATTGGTCAGTCCAAATGGCACCACAACAAATTCATAATGCCCATACCTGGTTCTGAAAGTTGTCTTACTGATGTCTTCTTCTGTTAAGGTCCTAACCCGCACATGGGTAGATTAATGTATTCGGATGTAATAAAGGTCAATATTAATAAGACCTTTCAATAAAAGAGAATTAGGCGGATGTAAGAAGACCTAATAGAAGCTTCCGCTTCTAGAAGGATAAGACCTTCAATAAAGAGAGAATTAGATGGATGTAAGAAGACCCATTAGAAGCTTCCGGGCTTCTGTATTAGATCTTCCTCTAGATGCTTCTTTAGTATAAAAAGGAGTTGAGGTATGAGAACCTAGCTTGATATTATTTTTGTAATAGAGCTCTTCTCATTGGAGGTTGCCCCCTCTAAGAGGCCCTAGAACATTGCTATCCTAACTCAAGTGCCATTTCCGCCTCAAGCGCTACTCGCTATTTCAGAGCATCATTTCCTCGCGGTGGTTGTGAAGATTCATATCGGATATTTTCATCACATTCAAGTATTTCTAGCATTTCTGCCTCGCTTCTGCATATTTTATATATCCTGTATCTTGCAAGTGGTATCAGAGCACTTTCCTTGGCGTAATTTGTGGGTAATTTTTCGTGGTAGACGTATTCCCATTTTAAGCCACATAGATCTGGTTGCAGCACATAAACCCGCTGGGTTGAGGGATTCATACACGTAGGAAATAAGAGTGGTACTTAAGTTTATCGCTTGTTGGCTACCCTTGTAACTCCTGTTGGTAAATTTCTTCGAGTAGAAGACGACAAAGACTGTAAATTGGACCGCCTAGATTTCCTAAAGCCTCTCTCAGATAAACCTATCGGGTCAGTTTGATCAAGATAAGGTCACCGAACAACCACTGGAAGATAATTTCTAGTACTGGTAGTTCCGGGTAGTAACGCTAAGGCACGTTTCTATCCTCCTAGTTAGTGCCTGAGATATATTAACAGTACTCATCAGCACCGTGACGTATATCGAGCTATAGTAATGTGGAAACCCTTGTCTCAGAACCATTGAATACCTAAACTTTGGGGACTTAAACATCAATATAAACAAATTAAACCGGCGAGATCTATTAACCCGTGACTGATTCCCAAGTTGTTTCAAGAATACTCTCTCGGGTTCATAATTTGGGATTTCAAAGATCATAAAGATTCTTCGACCAAAAGCATAACCCCCGCAAAATGTGAAAAAAAAAAAAAAAAAAAAAAAAGAAGAAAAAAGAGTATAGAATTTTTGACCATTATTTGAGACCTATTCCATTAGATTCATCTCTTCACTACTTTACCCATATCATTTTTCCGCAAAAATTTTTGACCCCACCAAGACCCTTTTCAGTTCACCATTTTTACCATTATTTGAGACCTATTCCATTAGATTCATCTCTTCAGCTTCCTCATCACTCTCCATACTTTTTCCAAGTAAAAATTTGACCTCACAAGACCCTTTCAGCCTCACCACTATCATGGCCTACAATCTTAATCCAAGAACTAGAATCTCAGCTTCAACACTCGGCAGTCATGGTTTACTGAAACCCAACAAGAAGTGCAACAACTCGCTGCTACCATTGCCTCCCGTGAAGCCTCCATAAATGCCTCCTCGGCCCAGATAGTTATGAAGTCCGTGAATGGCGAAGTAAAAATGAACTTGGTAACTGGCTGCTGTAGTAATCAAGACCAAACTCAAAAATTCCTCTCGATGACTCTTTCGAGGATGCACCTAAAAGACTGAAGGTGAAACTTTTCCCATTCCTTTCAACCACATCACTTTCAGTGGGACATACCGCCCGGGAAAGGGTGGATGTAACTAAATTTGATGTGGTCGTAATTTAACAAGTTGGGTCACACAAATGGAACATTATTTCTCTACAACATTACCGAAGGACTTGGCTAAACTTCAGTATGGTGTTCTCCATCACCAAGAACTCGCAATGGCGGTAATGGAGAAAAAACTTCTCATCAACGGTATATTGCTTTAATCCAATTTTTTTGCTGAGCTTTATGAACGATTGGACACCGACACCAACCATTTGGGCTGTCTGATTAAAAATTGAAGCAATCGGGCACAAATAAGACTTCATAGTCGCATTTGAGCG
Organism: Picea sitchensis; assembly: GCA_010110895.2. Taxonomy (NCBI): domain Eukaryota; kingdom Viridiplantae; phylum Streptophyta; class Pinopsida; order Pinales; family Pinaceae; genus Picea; species Picea sitchensis. Next base: position 32,705 of record SNQJ01S0004438.1, on the reverse strand, counting down.
CCCTGGGTTTCTAACGTAGGGAATGACTGAGTGCCTCTTTTCATGAGTGTTTTAATGCTGGCCTCAAGGAGGAGGTTAGGCCCATGTCCTCAAGGGATCAATTCCAATGACTTCGGTGGAGGCTACCAAAAGCTAAAGAAGCACAACAAATTGCTCTTAACTTCAAACCGTAGTTTCCTCTTTTTTCCAAATTTAAACCAAGAACCCCACTACTCCCTCTTAAAATCCAAAAATTGGACCCGAAATAAATGGCTGAACGACAACTCAAAGGCTCCCCTGCTATAACTGTGATGACAAATATTTTCCTACGCACAATTGTAAGGAACAAAAGTTTTATGGCCATCTCCGAGATACCTAAGAAGACGAGTGATGACACTTCCCTTGTTCCCGAAATACCTAAACTTCTGAAATAAACCCTCCTTCCCACCCTCCGTAAGAACCCATCATTTCCCAATGCCCCTCACCGGGCTTCCAAACTCTCAAGTCTAATCGGTTATACTGCTAATGTAGTTGGTCATCATCTTGGTTGATAGGCAAGACTCCAACTTTATTCATCGCAGCATCGCACAAGAAACCCACTGCCATATCCATGTTGTTAATAATTTCCAAATCATGATTGCCAATGGGGGCTCTATGAAATGTGGAGGGCTACCAGAAAATGTGCCTAAATAGGTGACTACAACCTCAAATCACATATAAGCTCATATTGGACATGGAGGTCATGCATTGTGTTGTCGAATACCTCGTAACCTTGGTCCCATTCTCATGGACTTTAACGAATTAACCATGCAATTTGACCATATGGCCAACATAATTTCCAAGGCATCACCGCTGGTTCTCCCCGGAATCACCGCCTCATCAGATGGAGAAATTACTCAAAAGGCCATTCGGGTACAAGTAGCCCAACTCCATGCCATCTGCCACAGATCCCACCTGGGTGTCTCCAAGACCCCCAAGCCCTCTTGACTAAACATCATCAAACAGTCTTCCACTCTAAGGACTTCTCCTTCCTGTATTCATGATCATTCCATCTCCTTGTCCCCGGGGTTCTCTCCCCCCAACATACTATATCGCCACCCCTTGCCCAAAAAAGAATGAATTGAAGATGGTCCAGAACTCGACCGCTGGGTCATCCGGTCCTAGTATCGAACCTTACTCCTCCCATTGTCATGGCAATTAAAGAAAGAAGGTTCGTATTTAATGTGTCCCAACTGTATTCCCAATAAACCCACCATCAAAGATAATTTCCCATCCCAGTCATTGACGACCTCCCCCTGGATGAACCGAGGGAAGCCCAATTCTTCACCAAACTTGACCTTCAGTCCGGCTATCAACAATTGCATCCCATGAAAGAGTATTCCATATCTCTAAGACTGTACTCTCGCGACTCATGAGGGCCACTCACGAAGCTCTTTATCATGCCTTTGGGTTGTGTAACTCTCCACCTTTCAGAGCCTCATGAACCATATTCCAATTCCTTCGGCTATTTTGTCCTAGTTTCTTTGATGATATCCTCATATATAGTAAGATATGGAAAGACCATCCTGACTCCATGTGGATCAAGTTCTCCGGGCCTACTCACTCAAAGCACCAACTTTTCCTTAAATAGTCCAAATGTGCTTTTTGGTGCGTCCAAAGTTGAATACTTGGTTCATCTCGCAAGGGTGATGGCGCTGTGGGTGGACCAAAAGATTGAAGCGATGTAAGACCGGCCGCACCCTAAGACTCTAAAAAGCTTGGCGCGCGGGATTTTGACCTCAATTGTATACCGCAGTTCATCTAAGAACTATGGAAAGATTGCCGCCCCCCTGACGACTCTCCTTAAAAAAAACTCCTTCACTTGGACCCCAACACGGACCAAGCTTTTCTAAACTCCCTTTTGAATATGGCCATGTGCACCAATTCTGCTCGCTCTCCTCTAATTTCACAAAGACATTTGTGTTGGAATGCTATGCATCCGAGAAAGGAATTACGCCCTTATGCAAGAGGGTCGACCTTTGGCCTTACGAGCAAACAACCGTCTAAAAGAATCGGGCAAACCTATCTATGAAAAAAGAAATGTTGGCAATTTCGCATGCAGTTGAATTATGGCCCTTATCTCTTGGGGCAATGATTCCAAATTAAGACAGTAATTCATCAAAGCCCTCAAATACTTTCTCTCGAACAACGTGATTCCTCCCAGGAGCAAAAAATGGGTCACTAAGCTCTTTACAGGATTACAGATCCTTACAAGAAGGGCAAAGACAATGTAGTGGGCTGTGACCGGGTCTCTAAATAGGAAGACGAAGGATCCCTCTTTTCTCCTTCATTGTACCCGACATCGTAGCCGCACCAGCTGTGAATGGTCGCAAGACCCCAAAAGTCTACATCTAATTCAACAACTACGTAATCAAGGCCAGGGCTCCCCCAAATTTTGGCTCGTGGATGAGCTTCGATACAGCACGCTTTGTATTTATGTAAACAATCCAGCTCAAATCCACTGTACTTTCCTCGGGAAAGCTTCATGCTACACCCACAATGTGGCACCTGTGGTTCACCAAAACATGGATGAGTTAAACGCCCTTTTGGGATGGTAAGAACAGATTAACTGTAGTTTGTGGTCAAGGTGACCGCCAACGCTAAACAAGGGAGAGAAACAGCCAAATCTCCGTGCACACTCCAACCGCCTCCCATGGATATTTGGAAGGATATATCTATGGATTTTATTACCGTGCTTACCTAAATCAGGGAATAAATTAGTGATAATGGTGGTGGTGGATCGACCTTCAAGTATGCTCATTTTGTGCTCTTCACCACCCATTTAATGATCCCTGCGGCCCAAGTTTTCATGATCAGTTCTCAAGCTTCATGGTATGCTAAACTCTATTGTTTCGGACAAGACCCAACTTTCACCGTTAATTTTTGGCAAGAACCGCTTAAGCTACAAGGCAATAATAATTGCATCTCAACAAATTTATCATCCCCGCATGTATGGTCAAATGTGGTGAAGCCAACAAGTGTTTCAGTCCTATCTCAGGTGCTTTGTATCAGAAAAACAATACCCGCGGCTCAATGGTTACCCTCACAAGGTGGTGTTACATTAATTACATATCATACAACCACTGCATGACTCTTTGAAGCAAGTAGTATGGACAAGCCACCGGCTTCTCTCTCATACTTACCGTTACCGGTTGTCCGTGCAACACCAAAACACTTTCATAACCGGGAGATATCCTTCGCACTTTAAAGAGAATTTGGTCATGGCCCGTAATCGTATCGAAGCAAAGCAAGTAGATCAAGGTCTCTTGGAACGCCAATTTGTAGAAGGATCGTGTTTCTTCAGCTACAACCATATAAGCAAACTTCCCTCAAGGCCGGTGCAAAGGTCGGGCTAGCCCCTCAAATTTCCATGGCCCTTACGCTTCTAAAGCGGGTGGGACAAGTCGATATCGCTTAAGCCTCAAATAAGCTACATCCCTGCTTTCATTTTCTTGCTTGAAGAAGGTGATTTGAACCAGATGCCAACTTCAAACCAACCTTCCAGAAGTTAGTCAAGAAGGATCCATTTGGCTACAAACTGTGGGGCGCTTTGGACCAGAGGGGAGCTGTCACTGGCCGAGAACCATCAAGGAAGTGCTCAGACAATGGAAAGATATGACTCCAATCAGATGCAATTTGGGAACCAACTACCATTCCCCGGCAGCTAGCTTCATTATCTCAAGCCTTCAGGACAAGTTTGTTTTTAAGGGGCGGACATGTTAAGGTCCTTAACCTCGCACATGGGTAGATCAATGTATTCGATGTAATAAAGGTCAATATTAATATGACCTTCAATAAAAGAGAATTATGGATGTAAGTACATTCCATTAGAAGCTCCGGCTTAGAATGATGTTCCTCTATATGTTTCTTTTTAGTATAAATAAGATTTAGGGTATGAGAACCCTAGCTTGGATATATTATTGTAACAGAAATACTGCCGATTGGAGGTTGCCCCTAAGAGGCTCAGCTGTGAACATTGCTATCTGAATCAAGTGCTATTTCTGTTCAAGTGCTATTTCTGTTGCTATTTTGTATATCATTTCTGTGTATTGTGAAGATTATGCTGGATATTTTACTGTTATTCTATTATTTCTAGCATTTCGTTCCTGTTCTGCATATTTTATATATCTGGTATCTTGCATCTTCCTTGATTCTCACTTGGTGATACCATGATCTCAAGTCTATCTTTGCGAATATATTTGGTCCTCTTAGTTAATCAAAGAGGTAACAAATTCTGGGTAAAGGGTATTTTTTCTTCACAGTGGATTTATTCAGTTCTATAAAGTCAATACACAACCTCAATGTTCCATCCTTATTTTTGACAAAGAGTATCGGTGCTTCTCAAGGTAAAACACTTAAGTGTGTGTACCCTTTCTTCAACAATTCTTCCAACTACATTTGTAATTCTTTTAATTCTGGTGTACTCATTTTGTAAGGAGTTTTTTATACCAGGGCAACTCCTGGTACTAAATCAATAGAGAAATATATCTCCCTCTTGGGTGGAAATAGTAATATTTCTTGGAATACATTTTCAAACTCTTGCAATACTGAAAAAATATTCAAGGCTTGTCCCTTTTGTATTTTATAGATTCTGCACATGAGTTGCATACAATTGACATCCTTTCCTAAAACATATATTCAATTGTAAGGTTTAAATCTCCCTTATAGAAATGGGTCTTAGAATTCCTTTCATAGTGCCATGTTTTCCTTATTCATCAGGACATGTAAATGTCTTGTTATGACAATCTAGGATAACAAGATGTTTGTCTAGCCAATCCATTCCAATTAGGATATCATAAGATCTTAATGGTATTATTTTTATATCAACATTAGTACTCACTCCATTAAGAATTATTGGACAACCTCTGATAGTCTCATTGATCCTTCTTTTGGTTCCAATAGCTAGCTGAACCAAACTTGACTTTTCAAGCTTACTTTTCTCCAAATGAAATATGCCCACTATTTTAGGATCAACGTAGTAATGGCTTGATCCTAAAGAAATTAAAATAGAAACATGTTGATTAATGATCTTACCTTCCACCTTAATCATATGGGATTGGTGTTCTTCTTGTCGATCTTCCAAGGCTTCATATATTATTGGAATATGTCTTCCCATGTATTCCTTGTACATGTGATCTTCTTTCCATCCCCAACATTTTATTGGTGGTATTCCCCTTTTTCCCAGTGAGTCTTCTCTTTTGGATTCATCCTTAGAAAACTGATCTTGTTGATTTTATTAGGGTGGTTTCTATTGAAAGGAGGTTTGAATCCCTTCCACCTATGATCATATTTCACTCCGTTCTTATCCTTCCAAGATTTTTGCAAGGATTCTCTTCCCTTTCCTTTCTCATATAGGTACTTAGCCTTCCTAATGGTCTATTTCAAAGTCCTAGGCTCATCATATTGAATATTATTTTTATAAAATGATTGAATTCCACTCAAAAACCTTTGTATTTTCACCTTCTAATCCTTGATAAACCCCACATACTTCAACAATCCCAATAACTTATTTTCATATTCTCCCATAGTCATGCTCCCCAACCCGAGTTCAAAGAACTATTGCATCTTCTTGTCACAGAAGTTCTTTGAAAGATATTCCTTTTGAAAATATATCTTGTATTACTTCCAAATTATCCTACTCTCATTAATGTGATCAAATTGATTCATCCCACCACATATAATCTTTTCCATGCAAATGATATGTGGCAATTTTGGCTTCTAGGTTAGATGAACAGTTATGCAACTAAAAATACTTCCTGATTTTAAAAAACAAGTATTCAAAATCATCTTCCCTTTTTGTTTCCCCATCAAAGGATGGTGGCTTAAGCTTCCTTATCTCTCCTTGCAAAGTGTCCAATTCATGTCTTCTTCCTTGGTGCCTAATAGGAGACACTTTTGGACTGCTTTTGGAGTTTTCGTATGCATAAAATTTCCTTGTTGAGTAAGGAGGTGAGTGATGTCTATGAGTTCTACTATCACTTCTTGAATGAATGACTCTTCTATAGTTATCTCTTATTTCATGATGTCTACCTTCTTCCTTCTGTCTTGAGTCTGATCCATTATTTGTTTGTCTGTGCAATTGATTTAGGCTTTGCATCATTTGATTATTTATTTGATTTTGTTCCCTCATCATATTCTCACTCTCTGTTTTGTAACTCTGCACTTATATTCTCAATATTATTGTAGTTTCTATTAATATTTCTGATTCCACTTTGCTCCCATGTCCATTTGATTATATCTCTGCATTACCAACACTGATATTTTGACCTCTGGCTTTCCTCTCTCAACTAAAGGATCCCTCTCCTTCCTACATGTCCAAAATATGAATTCTTAGCTTGAACTGATATGTTTATATCCCCTAATTATGAAAAATTTCCAAGCAACCATGTTTTTTAGAATTATACATATTATAAAAAAAAATCAATTGATGCTACATGTGCTTCTTCTTCTCAATTCATGAGGAATTATATCAGAATTATCCAAGTTATAATAATCCCAAGTTACTCTTCTATGCATTATATTTGTAATTACTATTCTTATTCCTCAATCCAATATATGAGCTGGAAGTTATGGATTCTTGAAAAAAACATTTCCACACCATTTGTGCATTTTCTGCACTGGTGCAATTTTACTAAAAGGCCAACTTCTATCAACTATGGAAGAAAATATATCAATAACCAAGAAAGATTTTGTTTCGGGAACTAATAATAATCATAATTATGAGCACACAATAAACTTAATATTCTTCATATGTCGCTTCCGTAAGATTCTACGACAACTTGGAATATGCAATTCTGTCATTTTTATAAATTCTTTTCAACACTTAGATTCTGTCAAAAATGACTATCTCTTTGTCTGTGCACTTCTGGAAAAAATTTACTACACCAAAGTTATTTTTCTTGTTGAGTATGAAAAATGTTAAGTAAATAAATTTTTCCAGTTTTGTAATCTGGAATCATATTTTCTCCTTTGAAAATCCAAAAAATCCCTAAGAAGTGATCTGTAATAGTGGATTTTGACCTATTACAACATCCCCCTTCCAAATCCCTTAGTTTTTATTCAATTCATTCATGGGTTATTTCCATGTCTACTTTCTGGAATCTCTAAAAAGATTTCAACTTAATCTAGATCTCTGCCAATAATTTGGACCCAGATATTTAAAGACTACTATTTTTCAATTTTTGACAAATACAAGCGAAATAGACCCCGACTTAATCAGGAAATTTTGTAGATCTCCTCTCTACGGAAAAAACCCAGAAGTTTCATCTCAATCGAACTTAATATGCTCTAGTTATGGAAAAAATACGAAAATGGCTCCAGACTTTGTTTTTTTTTAATAGATGGACAATTTTGCCTACGTGGCAATCCACAATTTTTTTTTTTTTGAAACTGATGGACAATTTTACTTATGTGGAAATATGTTGACATGGTTGATGATGTGGTGCCTTGGGTCCACATGACACCTTGAGAGGATTCCATGTCACCCCTCCAGCCACCTAACCTGCCCCATCATCCTCCTTCCATCCCCCCTTTACCTTTCAATGTAAAAATAATAAAATATTATTAACATGGGACCCCACTCATATCGGATTCCACATGGTACCATCGCAGTGGCCCATGCCATTGAAGGGTCCCCTCTCCACTTCCAACATCCACCCAATGCCCATACATATGATGCAAGGATGGGAAGGTCCCATCCCATGCCCTTTTTACTTTGGCATGTGAACTTTTCCCCACCCGAAATGTGATGGTGGAGATCAGAGCATGATCAACGACTCTCGATGATTTCGCATCGTCAGATTGCGTGAGGGTTAAAAACCCTCTGCGATGCAATGTTGATTTTCTCCCATGATACATGGCACTTTTCTATTGGCTTCACATCACCAAATAACTCTTGGAAAATTTCCTTGCTACCATGAAGTATCACTTATGATATCGCTCAATATTGCCTCATTTATGTGGCACCCAAGTCGTCCCTGAGCCCGTCACCGCACACCATCACCGGTCACCATAGATCCCTGACCTTGCCACCATGGAGATGATCTAACTATGGAAATGCAAGAATATCTACATGTGAGGTTCATTTTGCATGGTGAATTTTATTGGAGGTTAACAACACCTCACGATGCAATGGTGGTTTTGCCCAATGATACATGTCACCTTTTAATTGGTTTCTCATCATCAAGACATGTTTCCAAAACCAGTCCTCTGGCATGTGATACCACCAACATTACTTCCAGCTTGGCCTCTACACAAAACAAACAACAAATTAACCCATATAGCCCAAGCACTACAACTGGTGCTCTGATATCAATCTTTAACATACCCAACCAGTAGCAGGTTGGCCATGCTACTTCAAATTGCACTTCAAGAACATGTTTTGAATTATGAAAACAATTAATTAATAAAGAAGCATGAAAGAAATGCAATAACCACACATGTAATAATCAAGATTCATGCTAGACTTAAAAAGAATGCTTAATCATACCATGCACAACAATAACCCACAAGAAGACACATTAAAAAAACATATCTCAGAGATAATAATTAATACACAATGGAAATAAATATATGAGTAGAGAAACACATGGCAAAGAGAATTTATCTTTAATAAAACCAATCACCAACTGGATGCAAGCCACAAGGACGTTCCACCCAACCTTAGACACTATTGTTCCAAGTCTCAACAATAGGTCACCCTCGATCTAGGGCTATGAATCCACAGATTGGGTTCCAGAGTGACACTCAACTTCCCAAACCAGTCAACACTCAATCTCTCACAAGTTCCTCAACACAACAATTCAAAATTTTCCAAAGTACACTAGCTCTCTTCTCTCCAGCCTGCACCACCTAAAGAAAATGAACCCCCTTCATTGCCATGCAATCCCTTAGGTTGTTCACTTCTTTCCAGGGCTCCAGTGCATTTGGTCAAGAATATCCATGCTGGAACTCTTAGGATTCGTAGTTGTGAACAAGGTTTAGCACATGCCAATGCATCTCAAACATACATGAAAGAATTGATGTATGGAATACACCAATAATTACTATAACCAACAAAATAATGGCTTATTTCCCCAACAATTCGTTCTCATGTCCCAACCAAGAACAAGAATGAATCAAAAATAATGATTGAATGATGAACCAAATGATGAACAACAATGAATGAAGAACTCCCAAACAATCCAAAAGTGGGGTTTATATAATTACATGTAATAAAGAATCACATGGCCTTCCCCCAAGAAGCTCATGTAACCACTTTTCCCAAATAAATCCAAGATGGGTAAATACAATATAATAAAAAGACTTAGCGCCTTTAGCCTCCCTCCCTCTCGTAGAATCATAGCCCCCTATCATGTCATTGTCCATCTTGCAGCTAACGATGTATTTTATTATTTGCAATGTTCAAAGTATTACATTTCCTAGATACTCCGACCCCTTCCAAATAAACAAAATAAGTGAGATCTCACACCAATACATTATAGGAGAAACAATTTACAATAGTCATCAATGTTGCCTTAAGACATGGACTAATAATGCATTCTTATGTCATGATGAAGTGATATCTACGTTACGAAAAGAAGTCTCATAGAATTAATTCTTACAAAAAGATAAAGTTGAGAGTGAAGTCTCATAGAATTAATTCTTAATTAATTCTTACAAAAAGATAAAGTTGAGAGTGAAGTCTCATAGAATTAATTCTTACAAAAAGATAAAGTTGAAAATGAAGTCATATAGAATTAATTCTAATTCTTAGAATAAGTAAAGTAAGAATAAATAAACATATAAATCATCTCACTCTACAAAAGAATGCATTATTTTCTCTATGAGAGGCAAATTAGATTAAAAAAGATAAAGTTGAAAGTGAAGTCTCATAGAATTAATTCTTAGAATTAGAGTTCATTCGTAGAATAAGTAAGGATAAAGGAGAGGGAGTAGAGTATTGGTACTCATGGTACATTTTCAGTTTTTTATAATTTTAAATTATTGAAATACTGAAAGTGCGCCCACTAGAAAATGGAATCTGATTTACTGGAAAATAAATATATAACCTATATAAAATGGAATCTAATGGAGTCAGGATCTTTATAAAAAAATTACGTATGGACTTATTTCTTACACATAAATAGCTCTTTTAACTCATATTATTATTAACATAAATAGCTCTTTAACTCATATTATTATTAATGATAAAAAATAACTTTCACATATTTAAAATAGCATCTCATAAAGTAAAGATTTGTAAAACAAAAAAATGTAAAATCGTACCTGTAAGAGGGAGGAGGCCAGTGGTTATTATTGCAAAAGTTGTTCAGATGACCGGCGCTGTCCTTCTCATTTTTCCGAGCTGTTTCTACTATATCTTCCTTTAACATCTCCTTTAATTTGTCCACAGCATGTTTAGCGGCCGCTTTATCTGCCAAGTCTATTAGCTGGTTTTCTCCAATCCCAACCACTTTGCCATCGATTAGTACCTCCACTCTCACTCTATTGTCCTTCGTAGAGTATGTGCACTCTTTGTGTTTCCCGTACTTTTGGCAGAGTTCTCCAAGTTCAGTCACTGGATTCTTCTCCAGTGTCTCTAGAGAAACCAGAGGTTCTAACAAAGGCAGGAATACCTGCAACTTGCATACAACTATGAGATGAATCTTTGCTTTCAACTCTGAGATGAGTCTTGAAATATGCCATTGAAAGTGAAAGAGAGGAATTAAGGTAAAGAAATACCTTCCACACTTGATCTAGACAATGCCCACTATCAACCAATACTGCACCAGCTATAGATTCCACTATGTCCCCCAGAACTTTGGGAGGCTTGAATTCGGATTCATCTTCAATGGCTTTGACGAAGTTATCAATCTGTACAACGAGAGTCATCTCATTATTCATCAGACAAAATTAATTGGAAAACTCCTGGATTTAGATTACACAGAGATAGTGAATCCAGAATCTAACTGTTGTATGACACTCAAAGCATTGAATCATTTACAAATTTAAACCATAACTTACATTAAGTTGAAGCTCTGGCGATTGTTTCATGCGGAGGAATTGACGAAATTTGTGCTTTACAAATACTCGCGCAAACTTCTCTGTGTCAACATTCCCTGAACGCAAGAGAGTTAAATCGCCCTCGCGAAGATCAGGGTACGCGGAGAAGAGATGCTTTGCTACGAGGTAACCTAAAACAGAATCCCCCAAAAACTCGAGCCTCTCGTAGGATTTACTGTCATTCATGGATGAATGTGTTAACGCTTCTTCGAGGAGGCTTTTGTTGTTGAATTCGTAGTTTAAAATCTCTTCCAATTTAGCTATATTAGCAACATCGATACTGAGAGACTGCATCGATTGAGATATTTAATCGATATGACACGATCCTCAGTTCTGAAAACCCACAAACAGTAAGAGGTCCCCAGTAACAGTTGGAATGCAGAGTGCCAATGAAGTCACTCCGAAATTGAATATTTATAAAAAAGGAAAACCCTAGACGTACAATTTCTTGGAATGTAAGGAAAGGTTTACGTAACGGCTAAGAATTCTATCTCACAACACAACGCATATGATAAAGCGATTCACAGAGAGTGGATTGACGTAAACTTGAAAGAGAAAGCAGTGTGTACTGTCAAAGATTTCAGTGGAAAGGAAGGGTAGAGAGAAGATAACGCATCTTTCTTAAGATTGGAATACGAATTTTCAGCCGTTCTTTTTCATGCTGACCAGAACGCAAAGCGGTATGGAATAAATTTTTCTTGGCATTTTGTCATCACACAAATTTTTTTTTAAGAAGAAAGGCTTATATCTATTGGAGATGGGCACAATTAATCACTTTTTAATTTAAAATTCTAATCTAATGGCTAACAATTGAAAATGCTGATATATTCTTAACTCCAATCAATGAATGTGATTTACTCATCATAACTTCCTTGTATTTTTGAATGCATCAGTTAACCTGTTTACTTTTTAACATTTACCTAATCATATCAAAAAATCACTGTACCACCATATGATTGCCACTTTTAACTGATTAACCTTTGGAATTACCACATTTAAGATTAACTTTTGGATTTCCTCAGTTCTATGTGGGTTTCAGCTGTCTTGTCCGTGAATTTCAATTCACCAGAAGGTTGTCCGTCCAGATAACTTTCAACGTTCACCAGCTGCAACACCAACAACTTTACTGCTGTGCTAGTACTATGTCTACTTTCCTAAATTTTATCATAAAAATATATTGGAATCCTTCTTACATTTCATTCTTTTTTATTTTTCTTTTTTATTTTAAATGTAATTTTATAAATAAGCATGGATAATTTTTTTTTATAAACTATACTCTCTTCTATGTGAAACTATTTAAACCATGCCATTTTTACAATGCAAATGTATACAGAATAGAAGACAGAGTGGCGGGAGGACTGTCGAGATTGAACCAGGGTGGGATGCGGATGCACGCATGGAATCTGTACGACGGATCCAAGATGGACGATTCAGGCTCTAATCCCAGTACTGCCGGATGTGATGTTGAAGGTCTTACAAGTGGCGGCATCATGTCATAGATTAGGGTTTACATTTAACTGCTAGGGCGTACTGGCAGGTAGTAGCTTTAATGGAGAGTGATGAGTTGGCTCTAGAGTAGTGTGTGGCTGATGAGCATTGGTGGAGTCAGCCTAGTCTATTCAAGCCGGATGAGGTGTATAGGGCTGAGTTGGGGAGGTATAGGCTCTCTAAAGAATTTGGTGACGTGAGTAAAAGTAGGACTCAGGTAGGGGAGGGGGATCGCTTACCGATTAGGACAGATGATGTTGTTTCTGGTGGACCTACGACTCCAGTGGTTAAGACAGAGTTTATTGCTTCGTCTGATCGAAAAGCGGGTAGAGGGGTTTGGTTGGGAGTTGATCCTCCACCTCTCTCATTTTGCAGTTTGGCGGAGAAGGTCAAGGGGAGGCAGAGCGCTGGCGATTCCTTGCTTGCAGAAGGAAGGCAGACAGAGCGTCGCTTGTAGGATTCTGGAGGAATCAGGGGACCTACGTGTTGGTGAGGCTAGTAGGTGCTCGGTGTTGAAGCGAGAGATACGGTCTGGTTTTTAGGGTCGAGGAGTTGAAGCTGAGTCTGTAGGGAAGCGGGTTGAGGGGAATGGTTGTCTACGCGCAGAGTTAAAGGAGGCCAAGTCGAGAAGCTGCCTGAAAGCCTGGCGCGAAAAGAAAGCAAAGGTGAAGGTTACTGTTGGTCGGGATGTTGGCATGAAGGAGGTAGGTTTGTATGCGCATCAGGGGTTGGTTGGAAAGTTCGGGTACTGGGCGATGGGGGTTCGAGAGATCCAGAGGTGCGTGGAGGATACTTGGAGCTCCAGACAGGGGTATGCCCCTGCGGTCTTCATTTTGACGAAAGGTTGGTTTTGTTTTCTTTTTCATTCCCCGGAGGATGCATCAGAAATATTGAACCAGGTATGGGTGGTCAAGAATGGTAGCTTAATGCTCAGCGGATGGCATTGTTCGTTCAATCCAGACATGGAGTTTATCAGATTTAGGCACATGTGGGTCCTATTACCCAGGTGTCCGCTTTCATTATAGAATTTAGAGGCCTTCGTGGAGGTTGGTAATGTGATAGGGAGATATCTATACGCAGATCCAAAAATATTGGTTGGACCCAACAGGCGGGTGGGGAAAATGTTAGTTGAAGTGGACGTCTTTGAAGAGTTACAGACGGAAATAGAAATAACCCGGAATGGTTCAGTGTTTCAACAACGACTAGATTATCTTGGAGTGTAGTTTCGATGCTTTGTTTGTAAGGAGACAGGCCACCTAAAGAGCCAGTGCAGAGGGGTCAGTGTAAAAGCAGGAATTGTTGGAAATGAAATGCTTGGTGACCTGGCAACAAACGAATTAAACTTGTCTTTAGCGGAATGAAACTTGCACCAGTCTGAATTGGCTGAGGAACGCTCTTTGGAGACTGGTAAGTTGCACCATGCTCGGCTTAATAATGTTTCTGCTAATTTTAAGAGTGTTTTGAGCTCTTGCGAGGCGGTTTCTACAAAACCGGTTGGTATTCTGACTGCGGGGAGAGGTCCTGTATTATTTGTGTTTATAGAATTCCCCCAGTAGTTAGTTAATAAGGAGGGTGAGTCGGGGTCCCGATTGGTTACTTCTGGAATACCGGTGGATGATGGGATACAAAGGGATGATAAGACAATATAGAGTTCAGAGGGTGGGGTGGCAGTTTACGGGACTGTTTTGGAGGAGACCCTGGAGGATTTGGGGAAGAGGGGGGATACATTTTTCACTGATAATAATACCCTATCTGTGGAGGAGGAGTCGATGAATTGTTTACCGTGTGGTGGGGAAGATAGGGCGATTGTGAGGGAGGGGGTTTTCTGTGTTTTAGAGAATGGGGAATCGATGGATTGTTTACCATGTGGTGGGAAAGATAGGGCGATTGTAAGGGAGGGGGTTCTCTGTGTTTTAGAGAATGGATGTACTAGTCGGGGAGCTTCTTTTGAGGCTGGGGGGTATTGGAAGGATCCTCTGGAGGATCGGCCAGGAGCCTTGATTTAAGTAGAGATCCCTTCTCGGGAGACTTGATGGTTAGAGACAAGGGAACATTACATGAGAGAACTAGTGTAGAAGAGTTTAAGGGGGGTCTGTGTATCATTGGGGGAGTGGCAGAGAACAATCCGTCGGAGATCGATGTTTTGATTGTTAACCTAATTGCCTCTTACAGGGAAATCCTCTCAAAGTCTCTTATGTTGATCTTTGAGGAGGCGAGGTATAAAAATTCTCTGCCATCCAAAAAGAAGATTGTAGATGTGATTTCTAGGATTGAGAGTTTTGTTATTTCGAAGGGGGAGTCCTTAAAGGTGAAAGGTCCAGTCCAGGGGGTATTAGAGAAGGACTTTTCCCCATTACAGACTCGAAGTGCGAGAAAGTTTGGCTGTTGGCTGTGAGAAGGTGAGTGGTGATGGTATTAATTCTTTTTTGGTTGCTGGTCCATGGGTGCTTAGAGCACAAAAATCCCTTGCAAGAGTTAAGAAATGATTGTGGTCTCACTAAATATCAGAGGGGTGGGGGGAAGCTCCTAATTCTTGGCCCTAAAATGATTTTTAGAAATCGTTAAACCAAATGTACCACTGATTCAAGAAATAATGGTCTGTGAATCAAAAGCTAGAGAACTCTTTGTAAAATTACTTCCTGACTCGCATTACTATGGGGTGGACTCCTCAAGACTATCTGAGGGGTTGTTATCAGCTTGGAATCCAAGGAAAGATGATTTTGTTGCTTTCTTGACTCCTGCAAGGATCTTGCTGGAAGACAAACTAAAAGAATTGGACAGGGTTTTGAAGTTGATCAATTGTTATGGATTGTATGCGGACAGCTGGGAGGCTGTCAAAATAGATGGTATTCTTAAGGAGCATAACTTGATTTTGGGAGGGGGGATCTTAATTTCACTACCTCCTGTAGGGAAGTGTGGGGAGTACATGCCAGAGCAGACTCTCAACAATCATATTTTAATCAGTTGATACAAGAAGAAGGGTTGGTGGATGTCGAGCCTACTAAAGTGATTGCTACTTGGAGAAATGGTAGATGAGGACCTGAGTACATAGCTAAGTGGCTGGATTGATTTTTAATCTCGGAGGACCTTATGCAATCAGGGATGAGGTATAGATCTAAGGTTTGTAACATTAAAATCTCTGATCATATGCCGATGGTTTTCCTTCTAGAACTGGACCATAAAAAAATCAGTGATATCCTTTCAAGTTCAATTCCATATGGTTGAAAGATCCAGAGTTTGACTCTTTAGTTCGTTCCAAGTGGAATGGACTGTTGGGAGGGGAGATTCTAATTCCAATGGATGCTTTGGCCAAGAAACTAAAGTTACTTAAGGTACTGGTTTTTAAATGGGAGAAAAAAAAGAAGAGGGAGGCAAAAGTGGAATTGACTAATCTTGAAAGTGAGTTGGAATTTTTATATTCCAATCATCCTGGTGGGTTTGAGAAGGAGGAGGTCAAAGAACTTTTAGCAGAAAAAGAACAAAGAAAGATGTTCTTGTTGAGACGGGAAGAGGAAACATGGACGAAAAAAAACATAATTAATTGGTTGGCCTTGGGTGATTTGAATACTAAGTTTTTTCACGTTTATGCAAATTCCAGGAAACAAACTAACACCATTTGGGGGATTACCAAGGAAGAGGGTATTGAGATCTCTAGTGAACATGAGCTACATTTAGACTCAGTTGATTTTTTCCAGAACCTGTATAAGGCACAGCCTAATATGGCCATTACTTATCAATTAGAAGTATTAAAGAATTATCCAAGGATGTTCTCAGAGCAAGACAACCTTGGATTGTTTGAACCAGTCACAACAAATGAAATTCTGACAATTCTTAAAGGTTTTAAAGCATCAAAAAGTCCTGGCGTGGATGGTTGGACAGTGGAATGTTTCTTGGATTTTTTTTTATTTAGTGGGGGATGAGATTGTAGAGTTGGTGGGAGAGTCTAGAAAGAATGGAAGGGTGTCTAGAGTACTGAATGCTACCTTTCTGGCTCTTATTCCAAAGAGTGAGAATCTTGGTTCTTTCGGTGAATTTAGACCTCTAGCTTTATGCAATCTGTTTTATAAGATTATCACCAAAATAATTTCCAAAATAATAAATTCCATACTGTCTTTTGGGGTCTCAAATGAACAATTTGATTTTCTCAAGGAAAGGATAATTACTGATGCAATTGGAATTGTGCAGGAAGCTCTACATAGTATTAAGGTTAAGAATTGAAAAGTTTTGGTGTTAAAGCTTGATTTGGTAAAGGCATATGACAGAGTAGACCGGGGTTTCTTAAGACTGGTTCTTTTACATGTAGGTTTCGGTATTGAAGTAACTGATTGGATCATGGGGTGTGTAAACTCAACAAATTTTGTTGTGTTGATAAATGGTCATCCTACTACTTTCTTTAAAATTTCAAGGGGATTAAGACAATGGTGCCCCCTATCCCCTTTGTTGTTTCTAATTGTTGTTGAAGGGTTAAGTAGAGGTATAAAGGAGAAGGTAAGAGAAAAGAAATTGGAAGGTATACCAGGGGCAAGAGAGATCTTTATCACACAATTAATGTTTGTTGATGTTGTTATATTGTTTGGAAATAGGAATATTGATGAGTGAGAAGTCTTTAAGACGATTGTGGGTCTATTTTGCAAAGCAACAGGTATGGATTTTAGTCCTTATAAATCCTTATTTCTAGAGGCTAGCTTGACAGAAGATGAATTAGCTTTGCTGAAGTTGATTTTTCCCTTTGAAGTAAGTTCAATAGATACAGGTTTTAAGTATCTGGGGTGTTTTCTTAAACCTAACTGCTATTTGAAATTTGATTGGTTGTGGCTAGTGAAAAAAATTGAAAAAAGAATTGCAAGTTGGAGTCATAGATGGTTAAGTCTAGGGGGAAGAGTTACTTTTGTCAAAGTTTTACTTGAGAGTATCCTTGTTTACTGGTTGTCATTAGCAAAAATACCAAAAAGTATTTTAAATACTATCAGAAAAAAGAATGTTTAGTTTCTCGTGGAGTAGGAAAAAGACAAAAGAAGGGATTCACCTAACAAGTTGGAATAAAATTGCTAAACCTAAGAAGCTAGGGGAGTGGGGGATAAAAAATATCTTTACATTTGGCAAAGCACTAGCATAAATTTTTTTATGGAGATGTCTTATGGTTCATGGTCTTTGGCATGAGGTGATACCTGAAAAGTATCTTAGGAAGAAATTTGCGGTGGCTTGGTTTAGGGAAGGAAGGAAAAGTTGGCCCAGCATTTCAAACATTTGGAGGGCACTTACCTCATCCTTATCCATAATAACAGATTGGCTACTTTGGAAGCCTGGTAATGGTAGAGACATCAGAGTTGGGGTTGATCCTATGGTTGGGTAACACACTTATTTTAAGTTATCAAGGAATCTTATACTAACCTTAAAGGCTCAAGGTATAGAATTCCTAGCACAAGCAGGGATTCAGGGGGTGGCTAACACAAGGCTACCAAGGTGGAAAAATGCTGGGGGCATAGGCTTGGAAGGAAAACTTCTATAAGAATGGAATAACTATGTCAAAGTAATGCAGCTGGTGTTAGCGAAATTTATTTGACAGAACTAAATTTGGCTGTCTGTCGCTATAATTGGCAGTTTGGTTCTTTTGGCAGGACTATTGCCGAATTTGGCGAATTTAGCACCTTTTGTTTTATTAGCACCCAAGGGGAATAACTTTATGCATGATGTAAACACCTTACGACCATACACCGTGACCATAACCCCCAACGGAAATCAACTTAACAACGTTTTTATACTTACCATGATATTTCCGTTCCCACTCACCGATGGACGCGTGGCCTCAACGGAAATCCCCAAAACGCATTGAAAATTGAGCTATTCACCTTCTGCTGTGACCTGGGCCGTCTGTTCTTTGTTACTGGACTCCGTTCAGATCTTAATCGTCCATCTCTTGGACAGTTGACACCACCGATCCTTAATCTCCTCGACTTATATTCTACTTTCCACCGTGAACCTTGATACGTACATAATGAAAATATCAACTCGTTTCAGTATTGTTTTTGATTCCAGGGATCATTAGAATAATATGACAGGTCAGACGTGTTCTATCAACGAGAACAGAGGTATCATAATCACACACGGATGCAATATGGTTTCACATGCATGAGAATGTTGCCAAAATGGACAGGAACTTTTATTAATGAATTCTCTCTTTTTTTCCTCTGCAACAATCCTGTGCATGCTCTCTCTCGTGCCCTCTCCTTCTCTCTGACACCCTCTACTCGCCCCTAACTTAGTGTGCTT
>SNQJ01S0004437.1:96152-123658 GCA_010110895.2 Picea sitchensis | reverse complement strand
TGCGTACAGGCACACAAATGACAAAAATGAAGGGTTCTAACTCAAAATTTGATTTGTCCTTTGCAGGATGGTTCTTGAATGGAGAGGGAGAGAACATGAGGAGGTTGATGCAGTTGTGGATAGAGATCCGGTGGATTATGCGGCTTTAAAAAGATGTGGCTTGTATAAGTTTTGGGCTCTCAAAGGAATGAGGGCCCAAGTCAGGTTGTTGGAGATGTTGGTGGCTTACTGGGACCCTAATAGCGAAAGCTTTATCCTCGATGGACAACCATTGAGGATTGAAGTAGAGGACATCTACTTCTTGACTGGTCTATCATGCTGAGGAGAGTTTGTAAACCTCAAGTCACGCAGAGTATGGAGTGGGATGAAGATCGAGGAGTACATCGATGCCCACTGTGTAGTAGGGACTCCAACGGTGGGAAATCAACTCCCTATTCGGGAAATAAATAACCTCGGCTTGAAGATGATTGTGTTTGTATTGACCAGGATCACAGGTTTGGCGTCATTGCACCAAGCATCGAGGTCTCTCATGTTCTATGCAGTACAGTGTATAAGACCCACTATCTATGACTGGTGTACCTCAATACTAACCAAAATGAAAGGTCAGTTGACAGAGCACAAAGAAGGGAGTAAATGAGACTTCTGTTTTGTCTCTATTCTATTTAGTTTCTTTTTCGAGTGGGTTCTAGGTTTGGGACCTAGAATAGAGATTCTTCCTAGAGGACCACGCGATCCAGCCATGGGGTGGTGGACCAAGGTCATGAGACGACAAAGGGGAGGTAGGGTGCCAACACCCTACAATGAGGATTTCTTCTTCTAGTGGCGGCGACAGGTCATCGCTCTGGATGACTATCTCTATGCAGGGATCAACTTCAAAGGAGATCCAAATATGACACTTCCACCAGGGATAGCCTACGGTGACATAAGTAAAATGTTTTTAAATATTTCATTTTTTTTTGTATTTTTGTATTATGAGACAAAAATATTTTTGGATGGTGCTTAAGTCTTAACTGGACACTTGTGTGATGTAGACATGGGTCTGCGATGGCCAGAGGGGTTACCTCAACATTGACAGAAGAACTAGATTGATGAGGCGGTGAGTGGAGAAGCTGAGAGAGTCCTAGAAAACGTACAAGGCAACCTGTCTCGTTTGACTTAGAGGATTCCAATGGTTCAGATAGAGGATCCACCTAAAGCCATGTAGCGACAGATGGTTGTTGTACTTAGAGCATGGGTACGACTCTTTTGGTGTCTCACAAACATCTTGGTTTGTTACCATAACACACATCTGGCACCACAGACGTAGATGTCATGGGATCTATATACCTGTTGTATATGTGTATTGAAGGACTCATGGGCTCGCTCATCCAAAATAAAAGGGGTGTCTTTTTTCAAGAGGCACATGAAACCCTTAGTGATATTGGCATAATACACTATGAACCAATGTAGAAAGTTAGCTTTCCCATATACACCTTGAAGTTGACTAATTGTGCAGAGGGGAGACAA
Source organism: Picea sitchensis (assembly GCA_010110895.2). Taxonomy (NCBI): domain Eukaryota; kingdom Viridiplantae; phylum Streptophyta; class Pinopsida; order Pinales; family Pinaceae; genus Picea; species Picea sitchensis. Next base: position 122,152 of record SNQJ01S0004437.1, on the reverse strand, counting down.
TTGAAGTATTGCCTCAACTTTAAGAGGATCTACCATGTCCTTAGTTTCAGAGACTAAAAATCCCAAAAGACGACCATACTTATTGCAAAAGATGCTTTTGTGAGGGTTCAACTGGATTCTATAGTAACAAAATCTTTCAAAAACGAGCCGAAGGTGCCTAACATGATCCACTCTCTTGCGAGAGTGATCAATAAGAGCATCAAGGTAGGCTTCGACTATGTGCTTAGGATCATGAAAAGCAAAAGTCATGGCACATTGGAAGGTTGGTTCGACGTTTTTAGAGCCAAAAGACATTTTCCGTTATGAAAAAATACCCTAAGGACAAATAAATGTCATCTTGTGTTGGTCCTTAGGTTTGACTTGGATTTGGTTAAACCATGAAAATTCGTCCATAAAAGAAAATATCTCGCTTCCCGCATACTCATCGAGAATCTGGTCGATGAAAGGTGTCGAAAAATTATCTTTAGGACAAGCCTTGTTCAGGACATGAAATTCCATACATACATGGATGGTTCCTTTCCTTTTATTCACGTGAACGGGGTTGGATACCCATTCGGTCAAGGGAACCGGGTAGATGAAGCTAGATTTAAGTAGCTTCTCCACCTCTGCATTAATAGCAGGGGCCTTTCTAGGATTCACAACTTTAAGACATTGTCGAATAGGTTTAGCATCCGGATAAGCTCTAATATCATGTTCGACAATACGAGGGTCGATCACTGGCATCTCTTCATATGACCAAGCAAATACATCTCGAAATTCTTTGAAGAGTTCGATGTATATCAGAATTTCTTCTGGCAAACAATCTGCACCTATATTTATGTTTTAAACCTTGCTAGGGGTACGAGAGATATCGATCGAGATGGTAGGAGAAATACTCGCCATGTTTCCTTGGGCATAAATTTCATGCGTATCAAGTGGAACTATGGCATGACCAACTATCTCACTCAAAGTGGAACTATGGTGTGACCAACTATCTCACTCAAAGTAGACTGAAAGTCATCTTACTCTATTCTTTCAAGACTTTGGAGAAAATAAGATTGATGATGCATATCATCCCAAGGTCTATTGGAAACATTCATGGCTTCGAGCATGGCTTCATTCGAAGGCAAATTCTCATCTAGGAAATCATGTGAACAAGACAACGAGGTGGCCCATACAGGCCTAAGAATAAGATCCTCCTATTCCATCGGCGAGGTAACAGGATCGGGATCGGCGGAAGAGTCAAGAACAACTTGATACACAATCTATGTTTTTGATAGTGGCATGGTCATGACAGCATGCGAGTAACCTTCACATGATGAAGTCAGGGAAGGTAGGGTCCATGAATCACTAAAATAGGAAGTGTGAAAAGGAATTGACCTCCCTGTCGAAGCAGACCTACTAGAGATGGCGTAAACATGGTGACCCCGAAAGTAGCAACGTCCTTCGAGATAGGAGAGTGCAAAGACTTAAAGAACCATTCTAAAAGAAAGGAGAGGGGAATAGGAGTCTTAATCAACCTCTTCTTTCTATGCCACTACTGGATATGATCCGATATATGAGTGGTGGTATCTTGACGTAAAGTCGACAAATGTTCGAGGCCAACATCATAATGAATGGGCAACTAAAAGTGGTTAAGAAAGACCATCACCAACTGATTAAATAACCCATATGTCCCCCTAAGTAGCCCAATATACCAATGTGCAGTAACTCCAATGAGAGTACATTGAAATAATCATAATCTAATAGAATCGTCATTAAGGGAGTTTGATGAGCACCAAAGGTGAAAGGTAATGACGTAATCACCAGGGTCCTCTCCATTCTTGCCTTCAAAATTTGGGATGCCTGAAGGAAGTTTGGTGGGGATGGGGGCCCATGTTAGATCATGACTCACAGGGTTGTTCATTAACTTAGACAAATCTGGCAAATTAAGCTTTGCCAGAAAAAGGAGACGGGGTTGCCACATCCGGCCCCAACCTCCCGTGAAAGATTGTGCGTGGGGAACTACAGTCCATCTAGGATTTTGGTAAGAACCATAGCCCTATCCGGGCTTATAAGGCCCTCCTCTGGGCATATTCATATAAGGTGGGTTGGGCATCATTAGGAATGTTTTGTTGAGGATTATAAAAATTTCCCCCAATCGGGTTAGAACCGGGTTGGGGGTTATGAAAATTTCCCCCAATTGGATTGGATCTAGGTTGGGGGTTGCCCAAAGGGTAAGACTGACCTCCTCCAGGAAAGAATCTTAAGGAGTGAAGTGGATTCGTCATGCCAAAAGTATTGGTCGGAATCGACACCGAGGAGGTAGGGATATAGGACAGAACTTGTCCGCCAGGTTGGTTGTTCGATCCAGCCGTAAAAGGATTAGACCCAGGGTTAAAAGTAGGGACACTTCCTTCGTTTGAGGGATATGAGAACCACCAAACAGAAATGGAGTGTAGGGAGGTGTAGTTCCCCCAATTCCAAAGCTAGTGTTAGGGCCAACAGTTGGGATGGCAGAATTAGGAAGTGAAGTTAGGGATACCTTAAGAAAATGGACTAGAAGCCATAGGGATGGACTGAACATTGTAACCCGACGAATGACCAAGACCCCCAAAAGGGCTCGAGGCAAGAGATGAAGCATTAACTACAGGTTGAGCCATAATACTGGTATGTGCCTCCGACGCTGCAATTGTAGTGGTTGCAAGAGTCGAAGGGGTGGCATTAATTATAGTGGGTATGGGAGTCGAAGAGCTCCCAGTGTTCTGAAGACTAGATTCAGTGCTCATCCTTGTGGAACCACAAGTCTAAAAGGTGGATGTGTGTGTATAATGCCTAATAACAACCAACAGGACCGATGGGGATACTGGTCCGACTCCACGATGACTTATGACTCTACAAAATAAAAAACATATATCCTAAGGTCGATTAGTAGTCAAAGAGCATACCAAAAATTCAAACAACCAATATGCATGCAAACAGTCTAAAGTGGTCGGGTGGCCTCCCTTGCTAAAGAAGGTATGTCTCGTTTAAGAGGGACCTGAGACTCCCTGCTAAAGTTTTGAGGTAACAAAATCAATTATAGGGGCCCTCATGGGCTTAAAAACTAGTCGGTCAAACCCCCTAGGAGAGGTATGCCACCATAAAGGTTGTGTGTTGTCCGACCCTTTTTTGACCTAGGGTATAAGCAGAATAACCCCTGCAAGTAACCTATGAGATACCTAAGTCAAGAAACTAATAAACCATTGTATAACTGATGCACAAGCAAGCAGTTGTAAGTCTGAATAACCGTATGGGAAGGGTAGCAAAGCCCGAAACCTTGAAAGCACCGCCTCTCACAAAGGTATGGGAACTAGCAAGATCCCCAGATATGAATAAATCCACAGAAATATATCTAACACTAGGCGAGTATTCGGAGGATATCCCTTCCACTAACTTCGTGTGACCTTGTGATTAACTCTGGTGTGAGCGGAGCCTCCTGATATTACCAATTATACAATGGACTTCTCAACTCCCTTTCTTAGACACATATGTTGACTTAATTTCCTTAGAGAATTTTACTCAAAAAATCATATTCCAATGCACTAAATCCTACACTAGTTTGTGCACTATAGTGGGTAAAAATAGCTTATAAATAGTAATAAAATAAAAAATTACTATACCATTTTGATTTTTCCTCAAATAGTGCAATTTCGACCAAAATACCTCCAATATTTGAACGACGATTACATTCAGTGGATTACATTTTTTAATTGGGTTCCAGTTTTTAATTGCGCATAAAATGTAGATTTCGGTGTATGCAGGTTGGCTTTGTTTAGGTTGTGTATACGACGAGGTATACACCACTGTGTGAACCACGCGGAGCTGGGAGTGAGATGAAGATCGAGGAGTACATCGATGCCCACTATGTAGCAGGGACTCCAAAAGTGAGAAATCAACTCCCTATCCGGGCAATAAATAACCTCGGCATGAAGATCATCGTGTTTGTATTGACAAGGATCATAGGTTTGGCTTCATTGCATCAGGCATCGAGGCCGCTCATGTTCTATGTAGTACAGTGTATGAGACCCACTATCTATGATTGGTGTACCTCACTACTGACCAATATGAAAGGTCAGTTGACATAGCGCAAACAAGGGAGTAAACGAAACTTTGGGTTTTCCTCTATTCTATGCAGTTTCTTTTTGAGCGGGCTCGAGGTCTGGGACCTAGAATGGATATTCTTCCTAGAGGACTATGCGATCCATCCATGGCACGGTGGACCGAGGTTATGAGACAGCAAGGGGGAGGTATGGTGCCAACACCCTACAACGAGGATTTCTTCTTCTAGTGGAATCGACAAGTCATCACTCTGGATGACTATCCCTATGCGGGGATCGACTTTAAGGGAAATCCAGATATGCCACTTCCACCAGGGACTGCCTACGGTGACATAGGTAAAATGTTTTTAAATATTTCATTTTTTTTTTGTATTGTTGTATTATGTGACAAAAATATTTTTGGATGGTGCTTAAGTCTTCACTGGACACTTGTGCGACGCAGATGTGCATCTGCGACGATCGGAGGAGTTACCTCAACACTGACAGAGGAACCGGGGTGATGAAGCGGCAAGAGGAGAAGCCGAGAGAGTCCTACAGAACGTGTAGGGCAACCTGTCTCGTTTGACTCAGAATATTACAATGGTTTAGGTAGAGGATCTACTTGAAGTCATGTAGCGATGTAAGATAGATAGAGGTAGTGGGGGGTGGTTTAGAGGGTCTGTAGTGATAATAGTGGGGGCCATTCAATGTAAGGTGGACTATGTCAAATATATTATTAAATAAGTCCCACTATGGTAGTTACATATTATAAATGGGTAATTATATATAATAATTGTAAAAGGTATTCTTAGAAGGTTCTACTTCTAGAAGATTTCTCCTCTAGAATGTTCAAGCAATATAATGGGATGGTAGTATTATATAAAGGGGTTCAAGAAATGTAATGAGATATGAAGAGAAACATTGTGTTGGGAGCTAAAGCTCATTTGGAGGAAACCCCCTCGAAGAGACAAGTGAACAGGAGAGGATCTCTTCCATAATATGATCCATTGTATGGTGTTGTCCTACCTCAAGGGTTTGATAGTAATTAAAAATATTTTGCATATTGTTCTTCTATATTTCTATGGGGATCTATTGTGTATTCAGTATTTGTGGTGATTATATTTGTATATTTATTTAGGTTCTTAACAAGTGGTATCAGAGAACTTTCCTTGGCATACATTGTGGGCAATTTTTTATTTTTTTTTTGCATATTTTTTTTTCGGAGAAAAAAAAAGAGGGCGTGACATTCCAGAAATTTTTGGTATATTTATGTGAAAAATTTGTAGAAACAAATTGTAGATCTGAGTTCCTCTCAGAAAAACACTGGAGTCCGAGAAGTGAAGATATTGAAGTTTTAAAATCTACAATTTTTCAGGGTTTTTTCCGCGGACGACGTCACATTTTATTTATTTATTTCTGTAGCATCTGGAGGTCGAATTTGCCCAAACAAATTACAGATCTGAATTCCTCTCACAATTTCACCCAATTTTAGAAAACAAATCAGGCGAAATGGAGACTGGGAAGTGAAGTTATGAGCATTTTAAATTCAGTAGTTTTTTAGGGTTTTCTAGAAAAAGCCGCGATTTTATGTTGTAACTTATTGTTCTATTTTTTGGGTTTTTTCATGACATATGTGGGAATGAAGAGTTAATAGGGTGTTCAGATGGTTATTTCCTCTCAAACCCTCAAATAAATTCTACAAATTAATGAAGCATTCAAATCTCAATTGTATGACACATTGGATGCTAGATTGATGGCCTCACAAACTACCTCAATGATAGTTTTCGTAGTATTCAAGATTCATTGGATAGCATGAAGAAGAGATTTCTTATGGTGGACATCAGGGATGAATATAATCAAGAAATATATGCTTGGTATGATTTGGAGGCTGATTGTGATGATTGGTATATGGATAGTTGTCATTTCAGGGATGACAACCACTTTCATATTTTATTTGATAACTCTAATCCACCTTCTGTAGAGAGTATCAATGTGACAATCGGGAGCCAATGATTATTGCCAACGTCCATCTTGTTGTATATGTGTATTGAGGGTTTTGGCCCCAATTTTGTAATACAAACACTATACTTTTTGAAATATATAAAAATGGATCTTCAGCTTTACTTATATTTTACAATGTGTACATTGATGTGATGGTTATATTTGCTTTAGTAATGTGACAAATGTCAATATAAAATGTAATTGGCAGAGGCATCGGATACATGATTAGCACTCCTTGGAATGTGATAATATGTGGTAAAATCAAACTGTCCTTATAAAATACGTACCCTTAGGAATTGTCGGAGTAAAGTAGGATCATGCACACGGTAACGACCATTCAACTGACATACCACTGACTAAGAATCCAGGTGAACCTCTAAAGAGTGAATACCATGTGAGATAGCATCGCGCAAAAGTTATATGGTGGTGCTATATTCGACCACATTATTCATGGATGGCCCTAGGGATATATCACATGAAGACACCAGCTGACCCTCGGGTGAGTAAACCACCCAAGCAGCGGAAGCCAAGTTCCGTGTATGACGACTGGCTCTATCTGTGAATCCTAGGTAGATCGAAGACTCCGTTGACATCTATTAATAAAGGAAAAACTCAATAAGCAAGCCAATGACAAAAAGAAAGGGAAAAAATATGTATATACACTAAATTACATTAGTATACAAAGAGTTCCGCCCAACCCTAGGGCTTAAGCGTAATATTTTTTCAAGTAGAGCCCATTTCTCGGCTCGGCCAACATATTCCCTTCATAATTTTCTAAATCATAGGCTCCTTTTTTCTAGAACACGTTGCACGATATAACGACCATGCCACATGGGTTTAAACATGCATGCCCCCAACGGTTCTTTGGCTTGGTCATATAAGAGGACAAAGTCACCCTCAACATACAACCGAGGACAGACAGACTTATCGTATTGGACCTTGACACAATTTTTGTTCACGTTGATAGACGTAAAAGCGTCCTGACGTTGTTCATCAAGAGTCTCTAGGTGCACAAGGCATCGCTCTAGATCTGAAGTGTCAGGTAGGAGCGCGACTGCCAACTTAAGAGAAAGAATTTTGCATTCAATAGGAAGACTCGATTCCACACCGTGTAGTAACTAGAAGGGGGGAAAACCGGTGGCAATCTTAACTATGGTTTGATATGCCCAAAGTGCAGTATATAGCATGATGTGTCAATCTGAGTTACTCTGACTGACAGTTTTTTGCAAGATGGTCTTGAGAGACTTGTTGAATGCCTCTACTTACCCATTTTCCTGGGAGTAATAAGGAGAGGAATGACCATGTCTAAACCCCAACTTAGATGTTATTTCTACCATCATTTTGTTTTGAGAGTGACTTCCATTATTAGTGACAATCTCACTCGGGATACCAAACCGGGCAATAATTTGATTGAATACGAAGAAGGTAGCAGTCTTCCCATCGTATTTTATAGTAGGCATGGCTTCGGCCCACTTAGTAAAGTAGTTGACGGCCACGATAATATGTTGATGCCCCCCAGCCGAAGTTGGGTTGCAATGCACGAAGTCCACCCCCCTCTTAGTGAAGGGACCGACAGTAATGACTAGGTGAGGAGAGGCTGGATGTGAGCGCATTTTCTGAGTGAACACTTGGCAGGGTGACACTTCTTAAATGCTTCAATACAATCTTTAAAGATAATAGGTCAGAAATAACCAGCTCGCAAGATTTTTTGGGTTGTCGCAAGCCCGGATAGGTGACCACCACAAGCCCCTTTGTGGCAATTGTTTAGGACTGACTCGACCTCTTCGTGAGTTAAACGGTATAATATATCATCTATTCCTCGATGATACAAAGTGTCACCTATGATGGTATACTTCTTAGCTTGGTATCTAATATGTCGTCGATCATCTCGCGAAAGTTGTTTTGAGAACTTCAAGCTCTGAAGATAGAAAACAATGTCTCCATACCAAGGGTCAGACGATGAGACAAGGAAAATGTGTTCGTCCGCAAACGAATCAACATGGACAACATCCTCATCTAATCGTGGAAAATTGGATATTAACTCTGAGAAGACTAGTGATTTATTGAACTTTGTCGAAAGGAAGTCGAGATAAAACTCTTGTAAAATGACAATCCATTTATTATATTTCCCCACTATGATACACCTGGTAAGGACGTATTGTAGCGGATTGACATCAACAACCATAGTAGTCTTGTAAAGCAATATATAGTAATGTAAACGTTGGACTGCGTGAATGACAACCAAAACTAGTTTTTCAACGTGAGAGTAATTAAGCTCAGGACCGACTAAGTTTCGACTAAGATAGTAGATGACATGCTCATGGATCTCATCATCCTCTTGAACTAGAACCATACCAATCGTCTCCTCAAACATGGTGATATAAAGCAAGTAATATCTACTGTAATCAGAAGACTTCAGCAGAGGGGCCGATACTAAGGCTTTCTTCAAAGTATCAAAAGACTCATGAGCACTCATCCTAGATAAAAGGGGTGTTTTTCTTCAAGAGGTGCATGAAACCCTTAGTGATATTGACATAAAACACTATGAACCGACATAGAAAGTTATATTTCCCATGTAAACCTTGAAGTTGTCTAATCGTGTGCGGGGGAGGCAATTGAAGTATTGCCTCAACCTTAAGTAGATCTACCATGATCCCGGTCTTGGAAACTAAAAATCCCAAAAAACGACTAGAACTAACACAAAAGATGCATTTGTGAGAGTTCAACCGGATTCTATAGTAATGACATCTTTCAAAAATGAGCCTAAGGTGCCTAACATGGTCCACTCTCTTGCGAGAGTGAGCAGCAAGATCATCAAGGTAGGCTTCGACTATGTGCTTAAGATCATGAAAAGAGAAAGTCATGGCACATTGGAAGGTTGGTTCGGCGTTTTTAAGGCTGAAAGACATTCTCCATTATGCAAAATCACCCCAAGGACAAATAAATCTCATCTTGTGTTGGTCCTTAGGTTTGATTTGAATTTGGTTATACTCTGAAAATTCATCCATAAAATAAAATATCTCGCTTCCCCCACACTCGTCGAGAATCTGATCGATGAAAGGTGTGGGAAAGTTATCTTTAGGACAAGCCTTGTTCAAGTTGTGAAAGTCCATACATACACCAATGGTTCCTTGATTTTTATTCACGGGAATGGGGTTGGATACCCATTCAGTCAAGGGAACCGGGTAGATGAAGCCAACATTAAGTAGCTTCTCCACCTCTGCCTTAATAGTAGGGGCCTTCCTAGGATTCATAGCTCTAAGACATTGTTGAACAGGTTTAGCATCCAGATAAGTTCTAATCTCATGTTCGACAATACGAGGATTGATCCTTGGCATCTCTTCATATGACCAAGCAAATACATCTCGAAATTCTTTGAAGAGTTTGGTGTATATCAGAATTTCTTCTAGCAAACAATACACACCTATATTTATGTTTTCAACCTTGCCAGGGGTACGAGAGATATCGATCGAGATGGGAGGAGAAATACTCGCCATGTTTCCTTTGGCATAAATGTTGTGTGTATCAAGTGGAACTACAACGTGACCGACTATCTCACTCAAAGTAGACCGATAGTCATCTTGCTCGATTATTTCAAGACTTGGAAGAAAATAAGATCAATGATGTATATCATCCCAAGGTCTTTCGAAACCATTCGTGGCTTCGAGGATGTCTTCATATGAAGGCAAAGTCTCATCTATGAAATCATGTGAACAAGACAACGATGTGGCCCATACAGGCCTAAGAATAGGATCATCCTTATCCATTGGCGAGGTAACAAGATCGGGATCGGCGGAAGAGTCAAGAACAACTTGATACACAATATTTTCTACCGATAGTGGCATGGACATGACAGCATGCGACTGACATTCACACGATGAATTTAGGGAGGGTAGGGTCCATGGATCACTAAAATAGGAAGTGTGGAAAGGAATGGACCTCCCTGTCGAAGCAGGCCTACTAGACATGGCGTAATGTGGTGATTCGGTGCCGAGAAGTTGAAAGTGCCTATAAGGGAAGAATACATTCCGAAACCGATATTCTCAGTTGTCAACTGAGAATTGTCGATCACAGGGATAGATGATCTAATAGATGCATTAGGACTAGAGTACCCAAAGGATAATTGGTCGATTGCCATGATCTTTCCTTGATGAGGAAAACAAAGCATACGGAAGATGAACGATATGAAAACAACCATAGCATAGGTCCAATTGCGACCTAGTAATGGGTTATAATCAAGAGGCGCATTAACTACCTCTACCTCCACCTCTACCGTCTTCCCACCTAACTAGAGCAGAAAGGCAAAGAGAATACCCTGAGGGCGGAAGAAATGACCGTCACCTACAGTCAACATGTTCAATGACTTAGGAAGAGTCGAAGAACCGAGATCTTTCCAACAGACCAGGGACATAGCGCAGGTGTCAGCACGTTCATCAACAACTCCACGTTTGATGGTATACTTGGAATACTCCACGTGGATTCGAAAAGCCACATGGTAAGGTAAGTGAGGCTTCACATCCGTGACATCAAACTTGATAGATTTTGAGCCATTGGGTTCTAGAGCTCCTAAAGCAGAGAGTAAGGCATTCCTCTGTGAAGGACACGTCTATAGTACCTCCAAAGCTGGCATCGCAAAAGGGGTTTGGCCCAGGTCCTCAACAATAGAGTAGTTATGGGTGGCTCTAGCATTAGGATTGTGGGTAGAGTGCTTAAGTACTCCTTTCAGAGTACGAGGCGGTGGTTATGGTTTCTCCATATATAAGTTCATCTTCGGAGGAGGAGGGGGAGATTCTAGACCAGAATTAGCTTGCGAAGAGCTATAATCTCAAGATCGAGTGGCTACATCGATTTTTGCATCGACGATATTGATACATACACGGTCGTCATCCTGTGACAGTGGTTTTTGACTCCCACTGGCCCCATTTCCGTCGTTGGAAGAGATCGAGGCTAAGTGTTGGTTATGCGGGAATGGATTCATCCCCATGGTGGGTGATAGATTCAAAAGCCTCGCAGCTTCCAGAAGTTTGGGGCATAAATGCGTAAGGTGGTCATCGGTACAAAGTTTAAAAGGAAACTTCACCTTATTATCATTGTACTTGGGTTTATTACCATTTTTCTCACCCTTACGATTATTTTGACCTTTCCTTTTATTCCCTCCTGGTTGCAGGTCACCATTTGGGTTTTTCGACGATTGCACAGAATGTACATCCATTGACTAAGTGGGATTGGAATACACAGACGAAGTTGGCCCTCCAACAGACTGGTTTAGAGACAAAGTCTTCAAGTGGCTTGTCACCGAGTCTGCGGATTTTACATTGGCGAAGCCTACAATTTCATTGGCATGAGATCCAGGTTTTTGCCTAGGGTCATAACTTGATCGTGGTGTGTCTGGAAGCATGTGATATAACATCCCAGATGGAGCATATATCAAATCTAATTGTTGGGCTCTAAAGATAGCTTCTTCTTCAGTGGTGACCCTGGAAGTAGCAACGTCCTTCAAGATAGGAGCATGCAAATACTTAAGGAACCATTCTAAAAGAAAGGATGGGGGTATAGGAGTCTTAATCAACCTCTTTCGTCTATGCCACTCCTAGATATGATCCAAGATATGAGTGGCAGTATCCTGGCCTAAAGTCGACAAAAGTTTGAGGCCATCATGATAACGAATGGGCAACTGAAAGTGGTTAATAAATACCATCACCAACTGATTAAATGACCCATATGTCCCCCTAGGTAGCTCAATATACCATTGTGCAACAACTGCAATGAGAGTGCATTGAAACAATCGTAATCTAATAGAATTGTCATTAAGGGAATTCAACGAGCACCAAAGGTGAAACGTAGTGACGTGATCACCAGGGTCCTCTCCATTCTTGCCTTCAAACTTTGGGATGTCCGAAGAAAGTTTGGTGGGGATGGGGGGTCATGTAGGATCATGACTCACAAGGTCGTTCATTAACTTAGACAAATCTGGAAAATTAAGCATGGCCAAAAAAAGGAGACAGGGTTGCCACATCTCTCCCCAACCTCCCGCGAAAGATTGTGCGTACGAAACTGCAGCCCATCCAGGATTCTGGTAAGAACCATAGCCCTGTCCAGGATTATAAGGCCCTCCTCCAAGCTGATTCATATAAGGTGGGTTGGGCATCATTCCAGCAGGAATGTTCTGTTGAGGATTATAAAAATTGCCCCCAACCGGTTTAGATCCGAGTTGGGGTTTATGAAAATTGCCTCGAACCAGATTGGATCTAGGTTGGGGGTTGCCCAAAGGGTAAGACTGACCTCCTCCAGGTGGGAACCCAAAGGATTGAAGTGGATTCGTCATGCCAAAAGTATTGCTCAGAATCGGCACTGAGGAGGTAGGGATATAGGATGGAACTTGTCTGCCAGGTTGGTTGTTCCATCCAGCCGTAAAAGGATTAGACCCGAGGTTAAAAGCAAGGGCACTTCCTATATTAGGATTCATTTGAGGGATATGAGAACCACCAAATGAAAATGGAGTGTAAGGAGGTGTAGTGCCCCCAAGTCCAATGCTAGTGTTAGGGCTAGTAGCTGGGATGGTAGAACTACTAAGTGAAGTTAGGCATACCATAACAAAATGGACTAGAAGCCATGGGGATGGACTGAACATTGTAACCCAACGAATGACCAAGACCCCCAAAAGGGTTCGAGGCAAGAGATGAAGCATTAACTACAGGTTGAGCCATAGTACTGATATGTGCCTCTGGCACTACAACCGTAGTGGTTGCAGGAGTCGAAGGGGTGCCATTAACTATAGTGGGTATGGGAGTCGAAGAGCTCCCAGTGTTCTAAAGACTAGATTCAGTACTCATCTTTATGGAACCAAAAGTCTGAAAGGTGGATGTATGTGTACCATGCCTAATAACTTTACACCTTTAAAAGGAAAGAACTCAAGATCTGGTGGTCACTATAACAACCGATGGGACCGATAGGGATACTGGTCCGAATCCACGACGAATTATGACTCTACAAAATAAAACAAATATCCTAAGGCCGATTAGTAGTCAAAGAGCATACCAAAAAGTCAAATGGCCAATATGCATGCAAACGGGCTAAAGTGGCTGAGTGGCCTCCCTCGCTAAAGAAGGTATGTCTCATCCAAGAGGGACCTGAGACTCCCCTCTAAAGTTTGGAGGTAACATAATTAGTTATAGGGGCCCTCGTCAGCTTAACAACTAGTCGGTCAGACCCCCCCAGAGAGGTAATCCTCCATAAAGGATGTGTGTTGTCCGACCCCTATCTGACCCAGGGTACAAGCAGAATAACCCCTGCAAGTAACCTATGAGATACCTAAGACAAGCAACTAATAAACCATTGTATAACCGATGCACAGGCGAGCAGTCGTAAGTCTGGATCACCGTATGGGTAGGGTAGCAAAGCCCGAAACCTTGAAAGCACCACCTCTCACAGAGGTATGGGCACTAGCAAGATCCCCAGATACGAATAAATCCATAAATATCTCTGACGCTAGGCGAGTATCCAAGGGATATCCCTTCAACTAACTTCACGCGACCTCGTGATTAACTCTGGTGTGAGCGGAGCCTCCTGATATTACCAATTATACAATGGACTTCTCAACTCCCTTTCTCAGACACATATGCTGATTTAATTTCCTTGGAGAAGTTTACTCACAAAATTCTATTCCAAGGCACTAAATCCTAGACTAGTTTGTGCACCCTAAAAAATAAAATCGTGACTAATCGATTTTAGTTTAAAGCATAAATTTTATTTGCCGTGATTACTCAAAAGGGTATGGAAGTGAAACTCATGATGTTATGACTCTGCAAGAAAATAAATATGAATATAATGCAAAGTCTAACTTTAACTTTTCAATGAATGATATGTGTATAAAAATAGTGCAATTTTCAATTTCAACTCTGCAATTCAGAAGTAAATTGCAATCTTTCACTAAATGCACTAAGCTAACGATAAAGAATTAGAAGAAAAAAATGCCAAGCAGTGCAAAATGCCTATTTTTTTGTATTTTCAATATACTAAAAAGAAAATGCATGGACTGATAAGCAACCTAATATATAAATTATACTGTGTATAAATGGAATAACTCAAGCAAAATACCAAGCAACTAAGCAAACAACCCAGAGTTAAAGAACAAATAAAAAATGAAAAGATGAGAAAGACTCCGCCCAAAAATTCAACTCCAAACAGGTTTCCTTTCAACCCAGAGAAGCTTAGCAGGCACTACAGAGTCCTAAGAAGGCTCAACAACAATGAAATCCCACCCAGCAATCACAAAACCAAGCAAACAGGAAAGGAAAAGTGGTATACGTGATTGTTCGGGAAAAAAGTGTGTATATACGTAGCTTGCAGTGAGACACCTACCCCAACACCCCTTTCCCCATGCCCTTAGGCCCCCTTCCCCCATACACTAGGGACCCCTTCCCTCGTGCCCTAGGGGTCCATACCCTAGCACACTTAGGCCCTGCCCCTTGGCTTCCTATCCCAACATGCAAGGGCACACTTCCCCTGCACCCTAGGGCCCCATTTCCCAACACCTAAGGGCACCCTTACCCTTGGCCTAGGGAACCCTTATCCTAGCACCTAAGGACCCCTTCCCCCCTAGTTGTCGCAATAATGGACCACCATGCCCCTAAGCCCCCATCATCACAGGATCATTTATCTTTCCCTATCACCCCTACCCTTGGCCCGAGGCCACTTCCATCATACCTTGGAACCTACTACCCCAACACCCTCAAGCCCCCACACCCAAACACCCCCATCTACCACGCCCCTTGGCCACTACCATCACAACACTATGCCCCCATCTCTCAAGCCCCTTGCTTGCCACCATCACAACACTACGCCCCCATCTCTCAAAACCCTTGACCCCAGATTTCATAGCAATGGGCCACCATACCCCTTGGCCCCCATCGTCACAATATCGTTGTTCCTACCCGATCACCCATACCCTTGTCCCAAGGCCACTTCCCTCGCACCCTAGAACCCCCTACCCTATCACCCTTGGGCCCCCGTCCCCCACACCCCAAGGCCCCCTTCCCCAGCACATAAAGCCCCCTACTCTTGTCCTAGGACCCCTTCCCTCGTGCCCCAAGGCCCCTGGGTCACCCTTCCCTTACTCCCATTGCCAATCTTCTTGGCCCTCACCGCCCCATGCCCCACACAACAACCCTAAGCCCCCTACCCCAATCTTCACTACCCTACCGCCATCGTACACTCCCCCCCTCCCCTCCCTCAGGCCCTCTTCTAGCCAAGCCAACCTTATCATAAGCTACTTGGCCTAGCCTAGCCTAGCCTACACTAAAGTAACCTTGCAAGGTATACACTAGCCCATCCTCTAATTCCCTAGCCTATCGTAGTCCAATCTTCATTATCCTAGTGTGGCTAACCCTCCTCTACACTAACCTACCCTACCTCTTGGCTAATCTATTCTAACCTACCATATCCCAACTTAGCATATTTTATCCTAAGCATAACCTACTCTACCTGCTTTACCTTACCCGACCCTACCATCTAGATTATTCTACACCATCTTACTCTATCGTACTATATCCCACCCCTTCCTACCCTACATAAATAACTTGGCTTATCTTAAGCCTACCCTATTCTACTTTATGCTGAGATAGCCATAGACGAGAATAGCCCATCTCTACCTTGGCCTACCTTATACTTTACACTAACCCACCCTCTTCTCCCTTAGGCTAGTTAACACTACCTTAACCAAGTTGACTTATCCTATAGGCAAACATAGAACAACTTCGCTCCTCTTACTCTAAGATTACCTACTTTACCAAACTTTAATCTACCCCAGAATCTTAAATATGGACAAGTGAGCTCATACTATCCAAATCTATAGCAAGCCCTAATCCCAATTTGAGAAATTTCAACCATAAATGAAAAGCTAAAACATAAACTTGCAAGCAATGAAAGAAAAGGGGAGGGTTTGCCATTCATATCAAAAAAAAATTAAAATAAAAAAAATACTAACAAGTGAGATAGACTTGGAGCATTAGCTCATACTATCCAAATCTATAGCCTTTCTTACAATGACAAATAAAAGCCCCAAACCCTGTTTGAGAAATTTCGATCATAAATGAAAACTCAAAACATAAACTTGCATGCAAGAAAAAAAGGGGGAGAAGACTACCATCCATATCAAAACCAAGAGATACAAACTATATCAAGGGGATAGTCAATTATGCACTTGAGTAGGCTCATGAGAAATGGCATATTCAAATTGACCAAGACATACAAACTCAGATTGGGGGATATGTGAACAAGAAAATGAAAATCTAGTTCTGTATTAGATCTATAATTCTATCATGGAATAGCGAAATAGACAATTGCAGCTTTATCATTGGTAGAGCTAGAGTAAACGGGATGAATACAACATCATTCAGCTGAGGCTGTATGGTTGAAAGGGATATTAAATTAGATGTGAACCAAAGCAAGGTGATTGAAAGAAATATAGTGCTTGTGATGAAGTTCCCAAATTTGGGCCAGGCAAATAGATTTCATAGATCTGAAACAAATATTAAGGTGGTGCTTTGTTTGAAGATTCCACCATTATATATAGTGGCTAAGTTTTGGGCATTAAAAAGTTTAGATTTTGTTTTCATATTTTGAAGTAGTTTCAAATTTGTATCAGTGCTCTAAATTAAATAATTGGTCGCGACTTCCGAAAAATATTGACTAAATTGATTTCATCTCCTTGTTTTTTCTTTTACTTTGAATTTTCGTAAGGATTAACATGTCCACAGATAATTGTGTGATATTTTCTTCTGGAAACAGATATAGAAGTATGCCTATTTGGAGCCTTATTTTTCTTCACAAACAAGTAGTTGAAGTTTATCAGATGTTTTTGGGATGGTATGACTTAGAATGGCCATTGTTTGATAATGACAATGGTATACTCCCTACATGATATTGTGACCATGAAATGATTACACTATAACTAGCAGGTTGTGTGAGGATCTTTGTTGTTGGTTATCAAAATATACCTGTTGGTTATCATTATCACAATGCATTCACAAAATCTTGAAAAAAACTCATTACATCACAACAACTCAAGAACACACCAATTCTCATTCCAATGACGGTCGCTACTACATAACCCTACAATAAGCTACTTATCCGAGCAACCAACTTGACAGACATGGATTTGCAAGAATTAAAAATGTGGATTAATTTCTAATAGATATTTTAAAATAAGATAGACCTTGCATAATACATATTTACATTTAGAAAAACTAAAGGGCTGATAGAATATAGACCCTAAAAGTAAAACATCGACTCAGCGCAACAAAATTGAAGATGGTATGAATGTTGGGAGAATGATTGTTGAGTATTGGCATGGTCACCCTGGGATACTTTTGTAGAGCCCCCTTCAACAAATATGAGCATGCATATAGTCATACATTGGACCTGCTTTTGAAAAACCAATCAAAACTTAAAAATTCTAAATCATATGTACCCTAACACTAATCATAAAAACATTCTCTCGATTACAGGGCAAATAAAAATACTTACTACAAGGGGTAGTTGAATATACATTCTGTGGACTCCAAAACTGCAGTATAAATCCAGAGCTCAACCACCATTCCGGCCTTGATTACTAATAGAATTGTACAGATTGATTGTGCAAACAAATTTATTGTCTAAATATCACCATAAGAAACACCAGAGTAGAATAAAAGTGGAAGAGACATGGTTAGGGAATCATAGAGCTCAACTCAGTGGACACCATAAGAAAAACTTGTGAATGGCCTTGCAAAATGTGCCTCACATGAAGCAACAAGACCCTTGCAATTGCATCTGAGTGAATGCACAAAAGAATATTTATGGCCCTCGTCTAGGGTTTTGGAAGTGTTGAATGAGGGGATAGTTGCAACACTTCATCCATTGAAAATATTTGCCAGAGAGAAAGATGGTATGAATGTTGGGAGAATGATTGTCAAGGAATCATTGGCACGGTCGCCCTAGGCTACTTTTGCAGAGCCCCCTTCAGCGAATATGCACAAGCATATAGATGTACATTGGATCTGCCTTTAAAAAACCAATCAAAACTCAAAAATCCTAAATCATTTGTACCCTAACACTAATCATAAAAACACTCTCCCAATTACAGGGAAAATAAAAATACTTAGAGCAAGGGATGGTCGAATATACACTCCGTGGACTCCAAAACTGCAGTAGAAATCTAGAGCTCGACCACCATTCTAGCCTTGATTACGAATAGAACTATACAGATTGATTGTGCAAATAAATTTATCACCATAAGAAACACCATAGCAGAGTAACAATGGAAGATACATGGTTAGGGAATCAAAGAGCTCAGCTTAGTGGAAGCCATAGGCAAAACTTGCCAACGACCTTGCAAACTGTGCCTCACATGAAGCAATAAGACCCTTGCAATATGCATCTGAGTGAAGGCACAAAAGAATATTTATGGCCACCGTCTAGGGTTTTGGAAGTGTGTGTTGAATGAGGGAATATTTGCAACACTTCATCCACTGAAAAGATTTTTCAGAGAGGAGGACCTAGTAGCTCAGCAACAAGCAAATTTTGAACAAAGAGTGGTGAACTTTTTGGAGCACATTCTCTTAGCTTTCAAAGAATTTGATACAGACAATGCATGGGACGAGGTGTTCAAACGGAGAGCAATCAATGCCCTGGACACCCTACTTGAGAATATCTGCAACTTCTAACACCCTATGATATTCAAAGAAGAAGACCCACCTCAGCTTGGGAGGAACGTATGAAGGAATGAGGACCATCTATTATCCTCAAGTGAATCAAATCATCTTTCTTTTTGATTGAAATTTAAACATACTAGTTGTCATACGACATAAAAAATAACTAGAATAAAATATTGAATATATAAATTTTCAAACAATAACTAAATGTAGGTAGATAACTAAAGTATATAAACATTATAACAAAGTATAGAAAGTTGGGATAGTACATTCTTCAAAGGAGAACTCCCTTCTTCAGATGGAGGTTTTTAGAAGTCTACCACTTTAAAAAAAAAGTATGTGTTTATCTATGTCACAAAAAATTTCAGAAAACCTTTTGGGTTATCAGAGAGCCCAATTATCAATGGAATGGTTTCTCAGATTTATCTGGAATCTGAAACTTGTTAAGAATCTGATATCATCTATTGAAAATTGACCCAAATAGAGTGTCAATTTCAAGGGATCAAGTTCCGTGGAATGGTACAGATAAGCAAAGTTGGGATGCTGAAGGTAATTCCTCTTCCCCTAAAATAAGGCTATATTCAACCCCTCCTCAATACCACGGGTGGAAAAGGACCCTTTTCGGATCATCATTTGAAAAAAAGGAGCATAGCAGGAGATAACAGTATTTGGCTGAACGGCTTCTAAAAATATTATCCAGACTCAATCAGCACTGGAGAAAACTAAGACTTCCACAAATCTCTTCTTTTATCGTGAGAATCGAGATGGAAAAATTAATATGGTACTTGAGGGGTTAGATCTATTTTTCGACATGCCAATAAGTGACTTGGTCATAGAAGTAAGTCAACCAAAAATACGCTCCCTTAAAATCAACATTTTATAAGGTAATCTAGGACAACAATCCTCTATTTATCTTCTCAAACCTGTGGATAGATAGGAATTTTAGGGTTTTTTTAGCACTCTACAAATATGGATGAAAAACAAGAGGAGCAATTATTGAGAAAACAAATTTAAGAGGATACACTCACAATGATTGGATAGCAAATAGGAGGGAGAAATATTAGAAGAGTGGGGCCATTACTAACCTTAAGTTTTTACAAACAGACTTTAGATAGAATTCACATAAAGATAATCAAAAGCAGGGCTTTAAGAAACTGGTTCATGCAAAGGAAGGCCATGAGATAATTGACAAAAAGAAAGAGCAAAGGGATTTCCATAGGAAATTATAAAGAAATGCAAATACCTAACTGGAGTTAGAAGCCCAGATTTGAGCTTCTACAAATGCAAGAGTTAATTTGGTGTTCCTTGCTTGTTATTTTTGACTGGGCAAAACTAACAATTCCAATACCTAGCCAATGTCTCTAATAATAATCTAAAACAAAACAAAAGCATATGCCAAAGTTGGAATTAAGCATTGCAATATCCTAGTCCAGTGGTATGGATACTACAAATTTAGTAAAGATTCAAAATCTTTGTTTGTTTCACACACCTCAAATCTTAAGATTTTCGGTATCTAGCTAAGGCCTCTACAACCATCCATTCAAACATAATAGTTTTCATCTAGCTTCAACTTTTGACATACTTTCATAATCATTGCACGTTCTCAACATTGATATTTCTTTCTAGCAAGCAAAAGTAGCTTACTTCAAATATCAGTATACTTTAAAACATTCAAAAAAGAATCTCCTGAGAACTGCACAACCATTGTGATTAAAGAGTATTGAGATTTGAAAAGAAACTTCTAAATGAGCACTACAAGAAAACAATCAAACTAAATACTACAGCACCATGGCAATGGACCAAAAATAAGCCATGTTCTTATTCTCAATCTGCATGATAGCAAGTTGCAACAGAGTGATATTTGTGCAATCCCGATCTCAAAAATAGCAGCATAGTGGTATTTGTAGCAAAGAAAGCCAAATTGGAGGTGAATTAGTGATGAAGAATGAAGTGTACCTTTGTTTCTTTGAGGCATGTGTTGTACAGTTTCTTTAAAGGTGGTTGCTCAGATTGAGGATGTTGTTCCTTAAACACCACTTTGATAAAGCCACGACTGGACGTAATAGTGTGAAGCACTGCCAAAGTAGGGCATATTTCACTTGCAGGTGACAAAGGTGATATCTTAATCACCTCCTTAACTGCACTCAAAAAGTCTGAATCCTCATACTGAGGGCAGATGTTCACGATGTTCACCTCTGTCAAATGGGTGTCTCCATTGTAAATGGTGAAGTTAAAACTCTCCACAACCATTTTAATAGAAACCCAAAGTTACACAATGTCTTTATAAGATCCTTTACAGATCTGGCATGCAAAGATTTGGATATACTGCAATGATTGTCGTGTACAAAAACCACCAGTACAGTTTCAGTTCCCAGAGCCGTCCATCATTCTGTTTTCTGACTACAACATTGTAAATGGCTTCCAAGATAGTCTCACGATACCATCTTCCAATGCTTTCTATGTAGAAAAAACCACCAGTACAGTTTCAGTTCCCAGAGTCGTCCACTCTGTCATTCTATTTTTTTAATACAACATTGTAAATGGCTTCCAAGCTAGTCTCACGATACCATTTTCCAATGCTTTCTATGTAGAAAAAAATCTTCCACAGTAGGTAAAATATTTTCTAGCAAATTAAATTGAGACTGGAAACCAAGATTGCTCACTCTCAACATACACCTGATAATTCTTCTTCATCGGGTTTATTTAAAGGATTCCACACTTAAATCCCCAAGTAGAAACCAAGTGATTTACAGGATTCCACACTTAAATCCCCAACTGGGTTTCCCCAAAATTTAAAACTATATAGACGCATGAGTTGATATGGTGCTGCAAATAGCAATAAGCGGGGACGTCTTCCATGTGGAGATTCAATGCACAGGGGTGTCCTCTATGTTTCTCATCCATTTCCTCCAACAACATAACCACACAACTTTTACATGGTACAAAGAAACATACAGAGAAGAATACAGAAAAGAAGAGAAAACAAAAACAGAGAAAGATGAAGAGAATGAATATATATTCTATGTTACTCTGCTCTGCTTTTGCAACTGATAGTTTCCTTGCTTTTGCAACGAATAATTTTCCTACTTTTGCAATTGATAGTTTCTTTGCTTTTGCAACGAATAATTTCCCTACTTTTGCATGGATTCTCTGTATTCTCTGTTTTTGGTAACTGATGGTTACAAATCTCAATGAGCTGGGGCTTTCTCCATGTGGAGAGTCGATGAGCAGGGACGTCCTCCATGTTGCTCATCCATTTTCTCCTCTAACAAATACCAACACAACTTTTACACAGTACATAGACATACCCACATACAGAGAAGCATACCCGCGCATACAGCGAAGCAAATAATACAGAGAAGCAAACATAGAAATAGAGATGAAAAAAAAGAAAGTGACGAATGAATATATTTTTTGCTTTTTTTTGCTTTTGTAAGTGATAGTTTTTTGGCTTTTGTAATTGAGAGTTTTTTTCTTTTAGGAAACAATGTTGTATAAACTAAGAAATATATCATTTGATCTAGATGTTATTCTTTATCATAATTTTCCTTTTTACATAAATTATCTTTATGCTCTCCACCTTTGTTCAATGATAGTGACAATATTTTCTCCGTTTTTTGTGCGATTCTCTGCTTTTGTAGTTGATACTTAAGAATCTAGTGAGATCAATTTCTTCCACATCTTAGAGTATTCTCAAGATTGGGCTTTCTTGTGTTTGTGCCAAAAAGCCATGTCCAAAATGGTGAGTAATATTCACCTTGCGGCACAGTAATAAAGATTGTTGCTAGTGTGCCTTGATGTACTTCCTATAGATGTTCATAGTGTTCTCTCCTCCATACCATGGCATCCATGGTTAGCTAATAAATATTGTTGCTAGTGCTCCCTGATGTAATTCCTATAGATGTTCGTAGTGTGCTCTCCTCCATACCATGGCATCCATTGTTAGCAGGCACACTGGGTCATATAATGTCTCATCACTCAAGCCTTTCTCCACACCATGGCATTCATCATTAGCAGAGCATCCCATAGGCAACCATGATGTACCAGATTCCACCCGGATCGACATCAAAATTGAGGGCCATGGTGTACCTTATCCCACTCGGATCCACATCCGAATCGACAATTCAGATTAAAGCAATCCTGGTCAAAATCGTCTATTAGTAAGAAAACAGATTTATTTTGTGTTATATATATTTGCAACGAAGCATGCAGGTTGGAGCAGCTCAAACTGCATTTGTTTTGTTTCAAGAGAGCTCGTGGTCTACTAAAGTCTTTACATGCGTAAACACAAGGAACCAGCCAGGTAACTATGTTTTATATCAATGTAAGGGATGGACGAAAGAGGAAGGAGACTCATCAATGTTAATAACAAGTGACTTCCTCTATTTGTCTTTTTTTGCAGTGGGTATCACTATGTTATATTAATGTCCCATGATCTAGTGCAATCTTAGATTTAGAGTGCAAATTCAAATTTTTGTTTTACCATCCATGCATGCTCTCTGATCCCTTGTTATTTGGCTAATTGCTCATTTCATTGAGAATGTTTTGGGTTGTAATGTATTTTTTGCAGATGTGTCCAGAGAAATTTGATGGAAAACTTTAAGTAATGCTCTAAGGAGGGTTGCTATGTCATGGATTTAATCAAAGTTGTTGAAATCATGGACAAACACTTTGAGTTGCAACGATATTGATTTTCATGTACAATGCAAGGTTCAATGATTTCCTCCAGAAAAACAAGAAAAAAAAAAAAAAACACCCTTTTGTCTTTTCGCCGTCGTGAGAAGTGGATCATTGGACTCCCAAGAATTTTGTTCAAATATCAAAAATTAAATGTTGCGACTTTCATCTTTGTGAAGCCTTCAACCACCTTTATAATGAGCCAAAAGGTTTCCTAAATTTTTAATCATCTAATATGAAATCAAAAGTAATATTTACTATGAAAATTGTGAGATCTCTTGATTGGAGAAGTGGAATATCATGAAGAGAGGAAAAATATGAAATACAATATTTGATGGCTTTTTTTTTTCTGTCACACAGTGTTGATCCACATTTTTTAAGCAGATTTTGAGAGTGTTGTAAATGAAGTAGTTACATGGGACATTATAGTTTTATTGTTGGTGTGAATAAAAAATAAATTCATTGTGGGTTTAGAGTTGGACCACCATGTTGTCATCAAATTCTCAACATCGTGATCAATGGTTATTATTTGATATGTTTTTGTTGAGTTGTGATGGTGATCTTGCTCACCTTCATTGATTGCTACAGATGAAGGGAGGTTCTAGCATTATCATTTGGGGATATTATTGGTTGTTCACTATGTACTACTGTGGAGAGATTGATCATGGATATGATAGCTTGTGATATGCTAAGATATTCATGATCGCGTGCATATGTATCTATGGTGGTGAAATTAATGATTGATTCCAAGATTGTAGTTGTTGAAAGTAGTTATGAGTACTAGGGATATGTTTGTTGAATTCTCTTAGATAGAGGGAGATGCCCATTATGTTTCTCGTGCTTCATGATTCTCTCAACTAAAAAGAGTTTACCGTGATGTGGTTGTTGTTTTAATTGTTGGAAATTTTGAGGTGCATGAGAGGGATTCTCATGCTCACTTTTGATGATGACTCTTTTGTTGTTGTTGTTGTCTTTTTCCCTTGATATTGATATTTCAAGATCATTGAATTGAGACATGTGTAGATTTCATCTTGTGCTTTGATGGATCTAATCCATTTATCATGGTTTTGTATGGAAATGTGATTATCTTTATAGGATGTCCTGAGTAAATCTTGATGTGGTGCCTGAGGATTTTGATCCACAATGATGAATTTAGTGATGCTGGAGTTTTCAAAAATTATTGTTGATGTAATCCTTGTTCTTAAGTGATTTCAAAGTTTAGTGGGAGCCAGTAATGTAGGTTTATGTTCCCCTAGTTTCACACATGGTCATTATTCTTTTAGAAACCCCGGTAGAGGGGAAGAGGGAGTAGCTTGGTTTGATGGTGTAAATCAAGTTACCTCATCGTATTATTCTTTCATGTTCACCATCTTGAGGCCGAGTTATACATGTCTTGGTTGATTGCTTGGAATGAGGCATGCCTTTGTGAGCAGTGATTACTTGGATGTTGAGGTGTGTTGACCTATACTTGTGCATGTGAATCTTACATAGTAGATATGTTGTTCTATCATGATTAAAGAGTATTCTTTTAGCTTTGTGGAGGAATTAGATTTATAGCTTGTGGCTTCAAAAGGATATGATGGGTGTCACATAAAACACTTTTCTTGTAAAGGAATGTTATCTTTTAGGGATACTCCAAAAGTGTTTTTGCCTTACTAGGAGAGCGTTATGTCTTCTAGCACCTTGGCGATGCTTCATGGACATATGGATGGATCAGTTTGGGTGGATGATTGAACTTGGTTAGAGTGATGGCATGACATCCTTACAGAAGAGGTTGTTACCCTAATCGACATGTTGACTAACCCGTTGTGTGAACATAATTGGGGAGTTGGTTGCTCGATCAGTGGAGGTGCCTATTGAGGAGGAGGATCATTGCGGACTTAGAGGAGGGCAGTTATCCCTTGAAGCTCGGGACCATGTGATATATACCTTAGAGGTTAGTTACTCTAGGATGCTTGGGTTAGGGAGCATACTCCATGGAGGTTGGTGACAAACTCATACACATATGTTGAGGAGGAGCATTACATATTGTGACTACATTGGTAAAAATGAGATTAGCATTAGGCACATGTGAGGGAATGTGGCACATAATTAGAGGAGGATCACCTTGCATGAGGACACTTGGACAACAAACCATGTTGGAAGAGGGAGTGTTGGAATAACACCTTATTGGAGTGTGCACCATCTTGGAGGAGGGGCGTTGAGCCCAAGATCATGATTTGGAGGTTGTTTTGCTTTGGGGGTTGGATAAACCCTATATTAACACATGTGCATCCTTCTACTTTAGAGTACTCCATGTGAGGTTGCCTTTTTGTTTACTTATATAGACACATGTCCTTATTTTATGCTAGCCTCCCTATCCTAGTTTGTATATATAAGGGAGGAGAGAGTTATTGTATTCATTCATTCATTCATTCATTCATCGCATTGTATTCTTTGTACATGTCTTGGAGATGTTGGGGCTCATGAGGAAACCTTAGGAGATAGATGCTAGGGTTCATGATGAAATTTTAAGAGAAGATAAGGGGAAAGAGAGACATCTTGGATGTTCTTGGAGAGAATTATTTTGTGTGATGTTAAGGTTTTCTCTTGC
>SNQJ01S0004437.1:66812-77952 GCA_010110895.2 Picea sitchensis | reverse complement strand
ATAATGACTAAGGTTAGTATTATATTAATTACTTCCAATTTTTTGAAGGACTTAAATGAGATTAAGGGAAGGGCTAAACGTTTGATTAAATAGGTAAGATAAGGTCGTTGATGACCCCACAGTGCTAGCATAGCTAGAAAGGAAAAATAATTAGTAGCTTACTTGAATGAAGCTACCAAGCTTAGAGGCTTTTGACCCTGATGCTTATCCACTTACCTTATAGGAGTAATATATGTTTACATACAAGTATAAATAAACTTATGCCTAACCTCATCCTTGCATGTTTAAGTTTGAGTAAAACCCAGAATGCTCAAACTCTTCTCTAATAAAATTTCAATTTGAATGCAGTTTTTGTATTCATAATGGTTAGAACTCGGGGAAATAGAGGTCGAGGAACATCATCACAAGTACCACCAATGTCAACGCCACCACTACCATCGTCTGAATAAGCTCTCATTTTGCGCTCCTTAGATGTTATTAATGAGATGTTAAAGGGGCATTGATTAACATATGTGGAAGTGGAACCCCCACCATGTGGAGTGGCTAACCCTGAAGCATTGAGGGACTTAGAGGGAGGGCTCCACTAGGGGAAATCACTAGAGAACTACAGAAAATGAAACTCCCAAAGTTTTTCGGGGGATGTGCAAGTGAACGTGCAAAGGCATGGTTGGAAGGAATGAAGAGATGTTTTTCCTTGAGAGACTATGATTCCACATCAAAAGTGAAGATAATGATCTTTCAGTTGAGGGACAATGCATTGAACTAGTGGGGTAATTTAGAGAGGTAGTTTCACCTTACCCCAGACACTGTCTCATGGGAGATTTTTGAGGAAATTTTGTAGAGGAAATATTTTCCTGCTTACTACGAGGAACAACAGGTAGGATCATTTCATGCTCTAGTTCAGGGAAACTGAACTATGGAAGAGTATGAAATCAGGTTCACAAAGTTAGTAAGGTATGTCTCATACATGGATACTGATCAACGACAAGAATAATGTTTTGTGTACATATTAAACCCTAATATAAGGTCCATGGTATGGATGTGGAAACCATCATCAATGGTTGAAGCAGTTGAAAGTGATAGTTATGCAGAAGAGCATATGAGCTTAAATGGAGGTATGAGATCAACTATTCCACAACTCCCTGGATTTGTGGGGAAGGCCCCTAGGACCTTCTCCAGGGGAGGAATCTCTATGCCACCTCCTTATGGAAATAGATTCGCACCTAGAGAAGTTACAACATGTATTTAAATGGTAGTGATTGCATCAACCCACTCTTCACCAATGACACAAGAAATTCCATGAACTTCTTGGGTAGTAGTTAGTAGGGGCAGGGGTTCTAGGGGGAGGATCTCATTTTAGAGGCCTTTACATGGTAGTGTATATGTTCCACCCTGAGTTACTTGTTAGGGGTGCATGTGACCTCATTACATGCGTGACTTCCCAGATTCAGAGTCAATATTTTTGCATCGAGAAGGGAAGGTCGTGATGGGAAGAGAGAATAGTAGCCACCAAATTTTTGCAACAGTTAATAACTTCCAAGAAGAACATCAATCCACTGTGGTGGAGTCATCAGGTACACTAAATCATGTCAATGCTAAAATTTTATTTGATTATGGTGCTACAAATAGTTTCATTTCACCATGTGCATTAGAAAAGTATGGGTTGGCAGCCTACGCATACAATGACTTTAAACAAGTCGAGATGGCTTCGAGGGAAAAACAAGTGGTAGGACCTAGCATTGAAAATTACCTTGTAGACCTAAGAGTGTGTACTACTAGGTTGAAGGTGTATGTCACTACCCTAGGGAATTATGATCTAATCATTGGAATGGAGTAGTTAGAATCTCATCGAGCTATGGTAGATTGTTTCACAAAGAGGGTGCTTTGTGTTTATGATGAAGGAAGGTCAATAGAGATCCATGGTATACAGAGGAAGGTGTCTCTATGATTTATCTTGAAAATGAAGTTTAAACATTGCATGAGGCAAGGTTTTCAACTATACATGGTGGAAGTAGTCAATGAAGGGAAGGGACCCTCTATGGACCAATATCCAATATTGTTGGAATTTAAGGATATTTTTTTCAAAATAATTTCTAGAATTGCCTCTTGAGAGGGAACTTGGATTTACCATTGAGCTAAAACCTGGTGTAGAGCCAATTTCCAAGACACCATATAGGATGACGACTCGAGAACTTTGTGAGTTGAAGATGCAGTTGAAGGAACTACTTGACTTAGGGATGATAAGGCCTAGTGTTTCACCTTGGGGTGCACTAGTAATATTTTTCAAGAAGAAGGATGGTTTTGTACGACTGTGTATATATTACAAGGACTTGAATCATTCTACAGTGAAGAATAGGTACCCAATACCATAGATAGATGATCTCTTTCATCATATTAGAGGAGCAACAATTTTCTCAAAAATTGATCTGTGATTAGGGTATCACTAGTTAAGGATTAAGGGAGGTGATATTCCTAAAACTACATTCTGAACTTGGTTCGGGCATTGCAAGTTCATTATAATACCTTTTGGTTTAACTAGTGCACCAACATTATTCATGAGCCTCATGAATGGTGTATTTTGAAAGTACCTAGGCATCTTTGTACAGGTCTTTCTTGATGATATCCTCATCTATTCCAAGAACGAAAGAGAACATGAAGAACACTTGTGAGTGGTGTTATCATGCCTTAGAGGGAACAAATTGTACGGAAAGT
The DNA here is from genome assembly GCA_010110895.2 of Picea sitchensis. Taxonomy (NCBI): domain Eukaryota; kingdom Viridiplantae; phylum Streptophyta; class Pinopsida; order Pinales; family Pinaceae; genus Picea; species Picea sitchensis. Next base: position 75,240 of record SNQJ01S0004437.1, on the reverse strand, counting down.
TGTCAAATTTTTCTTTCTTCCAGAAAGAGATTCACTATATTGGTCATATCATTTCCGGTGAAGGATTTTTTGTGGACCCAGAAAAGGTGAAGGCCATAATGGATTGTTCAGTGTCGAGGAATGCTTATGAGGTGAGAATATTTATGGGGATAGATGGTTATTATCGAAGGTTTGTGGAAGGATTATTGAGGATTGAAAAACCCATCACCACCTTGAAACGCAAGGGGGTAAGGTATGAATGGAAAGAGGAATGAGACATTGCATTCGTTGAGATTAAGAGATTACTAATGAGTGCACCAGTTCTATGAGTGTTGGATATGGAGAAGGAATTCACAGTTTGCATACATGCCTCGAAGAAAGGATTGGGGGTCATACTATTGCAATATGGGGGAGTGATAGCATATGTGTCAAGAAAGTTGAAGCAACATGAGGATCTATATGCTACTCATGATTTAGAGTTGGCAGTTGTAATGCTAGCTCTGAATATTTGGAGGCATTATCTAGTGGGGCGAAGMTTTGAGATCAACACAAACCATAAAATATTAAAGAACCTCTTCACTCAAATGGATCTCAATTCCAGGCATCAACGATGGAATGAATTTATGAGTGAGTACTATTTTGGAATTTCATACATCAAGGGAAAGGATAATATGATCATGGATTCCATAACAAAAATACCATGTATATTCTCCTTGGCACCCCTAAAGGTTAATTTGAGGGAGAAAGTGTTGGGGAAACTTCTTGGAGATAGATGGTATTTAAAGGTTACTTTATCCCTCCAAAGCGGGAGGCAGTTAGAGCCAAAGTATGAAGGATATAGCCTTGAAGCAGATGGATTTTTAAGATATCAGAGAAGGATTTGTATCCCCGAGGGTGGGGATATTTGAAGCATCATACTCAAGGAAGCCTATAGAGAATTTTACTATGCATATCCAGGTATGAAGAAAATGTATGTAGACATGAAGAAGCTTTTCTTCTGGGTAGGCATGAAGTGTGATGTAGTCCATTTAGATTCCAAGTGCTTCTAGCATCAACAAGTGAAGGTTGATCATCACCACCCAACAGGTCTCCTACAATCGCATGATGTTCCTATGCCCAAGTGGGAAGTCATTTCTATGGATTTCATTGTGGGATTGTGACTCACATCACTGAGGAACAATGTAATTCTTGTTATAGTCGATAAGTTGACCAAGAGTGTTCATTTTATCCATTCAAAGACACTTATTATGTCACTGATGTGGCACGTGTTTTTATAAGTGAGGTCATCCATCAGCATGGGTTACCCAAGAACATCATTTTAGATAGGGAATCTCGATTCACCTATAGACTTTGGACAAGTTTTTCAGTCAACACTGGGGACTCAATTGAACTTAAGCAAAACATATCATCCTAAAACAGATGGGAAAACTGAAAGAGTAAACAAGGTTATGGAAGACATGCATAGTATGTATGTTATGGATAATCAAACCCATTGGGAGAAGTATTGACCTTTGGTAGAGTTCACATACAATAATAGTTTTTATAGTTCAATTATAATGCCACCTTATGAAGCTCAGTATGGAAGGTAGTGTAGGACACCATTGAATTGGTAAAGGTTAGAAGACCGAGTGATAGTAGGGACAAAAATGATTCAAGAGATGGAGGAATGGGTGATTCAGATTATACAACGATTAAATGAGGCACATGATAGACATAAAATTTATGTTGATGTGCATAGGATTTATCAAAGATATAAAGTTGAAGATCATGTTTTCATTCATATCTGGCCTAATAAGAGTACCATTCGGTTTGGGAAAGGGACAACGTTTTCACCTCAATTTATAGGACCGTTTAAGATCCAAGAGAGAATTAGATCCATTGCCTATTGCCTCATACTTCCATCCCACTTGCATAAAACTCATGATGTTTTTCATGTATTCATTTTAAGACATTATGTTGTCGATGAATCTCACAAACTATATTTGAAGGAATTGTAGGTCTTGGACGCGGGAACCATCATGGTTGAACCGTTACAGATATTGGACCATAGGGTCTGAAAACTATGGAATCATTTGGTAGACTAATTTAAGGTACAATAGGACAAGTATATCCCAGGATACACTACTTGGGAGGATACAGAGACCTTACGATGAGATCATCCCTCACTTTTCTGACCACCTTAGGACTATGTTTACTAAAGGATGGGTGTATGTAATGACCTGTTTTGAATTAGACAATTAGAATTACTTATGGCCTAGTCGTATCTTTATTTGCTTATGATTTGTGGAACATTGATTATTTGACACGTTAAATTTTGGACAGATGGACCTATGTGAATGTGAATACTATGAATGTTTATTGCTATGTGGTTTATGATTGATATTATGCAACCTAATTCTATCTTGAAAATTTTGAAATTTAAAGATGTTGGTACATGGATACCAAGTTAATGATATTTAAATGTGTTTATATGATAATGTGTATGGATATGTGTGGGTTGTGCTATAAACTAATTTTCATATTAATGGGCTATAAAATAGCCAAAGGATAATGATAATAAAGGGTTGATATCGTGAACACCGACCAAGAAACAATATGGTATGAATCTTGTTTTTGAAATTTTGTTGGTTCAAATGCATTTCTATGATATGTGGGCAAGTGCATGTTTTTCAGGTAGCAAGACTGCCTAGAACTGAATATACAATGACAAAATCTCAGCAACCCAACTCCACTATATGGTCCATGATAGGGTGTTTACCCTAGTTCTATTAGGAGGGGTGGAGACATTTCCCACTATTTATCCTCTGAAACTTGGAGTCATGGGAGGATGGTGTTAGATCACGCTCCCCTAGATGTGTGATGATGACTACCAATTTCCTGTTGGGGAAGCTTGGTCAAGGTAGTTGACACTTTCGATTACGGGTTCTATCTGAAGTTAGGTCAATATAGTTGATGCTCCAGGATAGTCCAACAGAATAATGATAGGGATGGAATATGGAATTAGGTTAGGGAGGTTTGATAATTAGAAGTAGTTGAGGGTGTGTGGGGTTTTAATCTCATAGCAGAAGTGTTTGATCTCTCTCTCTCTCTCTCTCTCTCTCTCTCTCTCTCTCTCTCTCTATATATATATATATATATATATATCCACTTGTGCTAAATTATCATAATTAAGGATTCTGCAAATATTGTAAAAGGTTGATTTATTCTTTATGAAGTTAATTGCATTGTTGATTGGGATGGAACCATACATGAATTKCATTAGATGTGTTAATTATTTTCATTAGTACACACAYGAGTTTTGYATGTGCTAGCTACACATACATGTCGTGTGCATGTACACTAGTATTTATGAATGTTTAAATTAATGATRTGYTTATTTGATCTAGATGTTTGAATCATGTTATTGTTCTCCTTGTATTGTAAGTTACTATAACTTCARGAYGAAGTTTCTTGAAGGGTGAGTGTATGTAACACCCAAMTTAGGTTAATGAATGATTTGATTAAGTAAGGTRAATTAAGVTGTTAAGGTATTAAAATTTAATTAATTGATTAAMTCATTAATTTATCCAAATCAATCAATTATTGAACTAATTGTATTTTATCATTTATTTATTTATTCCTTTTGAATTAAGAAATGTAACATTTAATAAATTAAGTATTTCATGTGTTTTAGGGGTAGGTGTAAATTTATGACAAAGGATGAGGAAGAGGGGAAATTGATGAGGGGGGAGGGGGGGATTCCAAAGGAGGATGATAAGGAGAGAGTGGGACTTTGGAAGGGCGGATGATTTTTCTAGAAGAAGAGGAAGCGAGGAGAAATCTAGGTGAGAAGAAATTATTTTCTTGGGGGGGAATTGGTGGGTTTATAAGTGGACTGGTGTTGCTGGGATTTTGGGCTCAGGGGCCAGGAAATCTGATTTCCTAGAGCTAGGGAGCTGGAGAGGCTATGTTCCTAGCTGGCTAGGAGGGAAAAACTAAGTTTTCAGTCAGTTTCAAGTTTTTGGTAGCAAACAATTTCAAACAAATAAAAGGACATCTTCAAGAGGTATTTTACTAGTTTGTTGTTTTTCTTTGAATCAAGTTATGAATATTGAAATTATGTTGTAAATGTGATATTTGAGAATTTAATTGCTGGAAATTACTGCCATGAAATTTACTATTAAACCTTTATATTTGGTACCAAATTACAAAGTTACGTTTTAGCTATAAATCCATGGGTAGGGATTTACAACATACCCTAATGCAATTTCCAACCCATCATGTGTGCAAATATTTATAAGTAAATGTATTCTATACACTCCAATGCATCACCAATAATGTTGAATGACAACCACTACTTACTGCATATACCACCTTCCAACTATATTTTATACCATGAACTCAAAACATATCATGTAGTGTTATCAACTTCACATGAAAGCTTATAGTGTATGGTCGTGAGCCTTACCATAGGCTTTGTACATTGCAACATTTTTACAACTAATATGGCATGCCACTACTTCAAACTAGAGTGCCAATATAATATATTTGTAACTTTAAACCCATGCCACAATGCTAATACAGTCCATACCGTATCCCTTTATATCATGTAATATCAACAACAACTGCCATCACTATATTGTACTTCTAAAAAATAAGCCATAAGTTATCACCATCTCAAGTCTATTTTCTCATGGAGCTTAAATGAGTGATTAGTGTCTTATATATAAATTTGCAGTGCAATTAAAATCAAACTCATGCATTTATTATCATGCAATACATGGTAAACAAATTATCAAAATAAAATGTGTATCAAATCATATTCCAATCCATTCCCATTTCAAGAAATACAACATGTACAAGCCTTCACTTTATTGAAACATCTCTTAGTGGGACCGCTTCCTACCTTGTATTACTTTTCATAAATAATTTTTAGGCAAAGTGATGAGACACTGTTTTATTCTGAGACTTGCAACTCTTTGTAAGCTTTTTAATTACTTGGGCCATATTTTGGGTCAACAATGGTGAGGTCATATATTCTAAGAGGTTGAACCAATGAGGAGGGTGTTGTCAGCCATATTAATCTCTATTTTTACAAGTTGCCTACACAAGGTTTTTAAATTCTTGTCACTCGTCACAATCTTTTTCATTAAACAATGCTTGTTACTCGTCGCTTTTTACGTGCTTGCCTTTTGATTTCATTTTCATGACTGCAAGCATGAAAACTTACAGCCGGAATTCATGTTTGATTTCATAAAAGGGTTAATGTTTATATGGTTTATTGTTGATTTCTCTTATTTTGTTATGAACATGGTTGTTTCCATGGTTATCACTCCTTGGTCTCAAACACACCTTGGTTACATGTGTATTAAACCACCACCCCTTTAGCATTCGAATAATGTTAATAGGGTTTTTGACTTATAAAATCTTTGATTCAATTGTTTATTTGACATGTTGATTTTATTAAATCATGGATATGAATATAATGGTTTTCAACTGTTATGATTTTTATGTGTACCATTACACCGAGGTGTCATTCCAAGTACAGCGTGGTATGATGTTTTTGTATGGCCTCGATCTATACAATTTTCCTCACACACATAGCTATTAACGTTCCTACCTACCATTTCGAGCTCTTTTTGCATTGTGTTGGGGAAGCTCAAGGCAATGTCTCTGTGCTTGTTCTGTCAAACCCTATCGCCGAATCCCCTGTCGGTTTCATGTTGTTAGCCATGGCCCCTGTAGTGAGAATTGAGCCTAACGGTGTCCAGACATTGTTATCATTTGATAATTCCCTAGAAGACTTAGAGAGGAATGGCTGGCGTGTCTTTGTTGAAAAGTTCGAGGGTTTTAATTTAACAGTCGCTCAAGAATTCGTGCTAACATTCGATGGTTGTAGAGATAAAATTGGAGATGTCCAGATTGAATTAAACGAATATTTTATTAGCCAAGCCACCGGTCTGCCGGCCATGGGACAAAAGTGGTTTAAAAACTCAAAGGTTGAAGAGGTTCCCTAGTCATTGTTGTTCACCTCAAGGAACATTACCAGCTGCGACAGAGGTATGCCCATTATAGCTCTAAAACCTAGATGGCATGATTTGTTAGCTATTGTCAAACAGTTCATTACTTGTGAGGGGAGATATGGTTTGGTTTTCTTATATCACTTACGGTTGCTCATGAGTTTTATCAATTTTCCCCTAAACCTATTTTCTCCTTCGAAGCTTATACAAAATGGAAAAGCATTTTAAAAGGTAAAAATTTGATTCTAGCCTATTCCACCATTGTTTGATCAAGATTATTATTGTTCATCATTTGAAATTAAACGGTGATTGTTGGGATGCCTTCCTGTTAAGAAATGGTTTTGCTAGCAGTAAAATAGGACAGGTTGACAAGTCTGTCATCACAGAAACCCTCATCGAGCCTACCATTCCTCCTCCTTCGCTCTCGCTCTGTGTGGAACCCTCGACCTATCCAAACACTACCCAACCCAACACTCTACCAGATTCGTATCCCAAAGGTGGTGTTAAGTCTGTTAAAAAAACCACAAATAAAAAGTGTAAAGGTAATATTGATATCAATTATAAGGGTAAAAGGGCCACACGTTGGGTTTCACGATGTGCCCGAAATAAACCTAAGCCCTGTGTAGACCAAAAAGGAATTGTGTTAAGCGAGGATTCTGATTCAGAAATTGAAAGGTTTCTAACTGAAGAATATCCATATTCGTATGGACTTTGCTCTAGTAAACCATATGATTATGTTACAAACCTTCCATCGTGTCTTAAATAAAACCTCGACTTCCCTAGAATCAAACTCAACAGTGAACCTACAGGTCATATTGAAAATTCCTCACCTATTAGTACCATCACTGCTAATACATATTCAGCCGCAATGTAACGAATGTCAGTCATGGCTCGATAGGTACTACAGAGACATGCCTTTACTTCAGTCTTGGATCAAATCCTTGGAAGACCAGGTGAATTTGCTAACGAAAGAGAATGGCAGACTACAATCCGTAGCCCAAACCAAAGATAAACGACAAAAAACCACAGGTTCTGTTGTTTTTAAGAACGTGGAAGCAGCGACTGCCATTGTGAATTCAAAGATTTCTTGATTAAGTTGAATCCCTTAATCTGAGGTATGATTGTTAAAATATAAGTTTAGGAGGATTCTATCCTTTTTTTAATTAGAATACACGATTTGGTTGCACTGATTACATCTAGTATGTTTTGATTGATTCAATAAAATATGATTCTGGTTATAATTATAACTAGCTACAGAATTGTGAGATTCTGTAGCTAGTTACTAAAATTCGAATTTCTTGTTTTTACAACCAAAAATGCAATTTGAAATCTTTTATTCTTATGTGTTTTCAGGTACCTACGATTTTTAAAGAAGATTTGAACTACTAGTGGCATCTCTCAGCATGCTATTTCTTTATGCTGTTTTAGAATAGGCTGTTAGTTTTGATAACAAGTAGAATCTGGGAGGTTGCATCCCCCACTTTTTTGGGACAAATCAGATGATTTCCACAGGAAACGTTTTGATCCTGTGACCTTTATAAATGTATTTTTTTGTAAACTGAGAACCATTGTTGCCTGGGAGCGGAAACTATGGGTTTATTATTGACAGACTTGAATGGAAGTTGATATTGATACATCTTTAGCTTCGATATATCGTATTTTTGTTCAAGTTTTGGTCATTTTGATTTGTAATTAAATTGTGACTACTTTAGATATCATGGTTTATTATAGATTGATGTGATGGGATTTATATGATGTCCTTTTTTTATGTCCCTCATATTATATACAGCAATTACTCTGTTCAAATTTGATAATTAGAAGGTTAATCTTCTTTATTCAATGAGCAGTTATATACAAATTTTTACAACCAGATTTATCTTAATGTGATCATTTGTCAAATTATAAAATTGTTGTTTCTACATCTCTGGCATGTTATGTCATTAGCATTCAATCATTACTGCTTCGCGTTTATGAGAAGCATTGGTAAGATCTGGTGCGGGTTGGCCTCATCAAACAACAAAATCAGATGTTATGCACAGGACGAATAGGAGATGTGATTACAGGTTAGTTTGCTAGTTTTATTTTATTAGTTTAATTAATATAGAAATTGCCTGTAATCTAAACACATTTTACTATTCATCTTTGTTTTCAATTAGACAGTTTCCTGTTGCATTTCTCGTTTATAAACGTTATAAAAAATAATCAAAAAAGACTGAATGATAGTTTTGCTGTCATAAATCAATTCATATTTGATTTTCACAGATTTCGATCAAAATTTGCATTCTGTAAATGTTATACATATATCATAGATATAATCATATTGTATATATAATAAGTAGAGCTATTTTGTAAATATTAGTTAGCGAACTGTAAGTATATATTAGATTTGTATACAGTTTCCAGCGAGTGTTTTTCATTAAGTTATTTTCTTTAGTTTTGTTTTTCACTTT
>SNQJ01S0004437.1:27334-48709 GCA_010110895.2 Picea sitchensis | reverse complement strand
AGCTATTTTGTAAATATTAGTTAGCGAACTGTAAGTATATATTAGATTTGTATACAGTTTCCAGCGAGTGTTTTTCATTAAGTTATTTTCTTTAGTTTTGTTTTTCACTTTCTTAGGACTTAGATTGGCCAGCGGAGCCACTAAACCTATCAGAGTGGATTAATCCAAATGGATTGGGTTAAGTAGACAACCCCGGACTGGATTCACTCCTCCAGTTGATGAGCGGTCAATTTCACCCATCAACAAATGGCGCTAGAAGGAGGGCCTGAAAATTATTAATGGCACGAGGTGGTCATAATACTCCTCCACCACCTAACCACTCACCTATAGTGACTGGAAGTCATTCAAATGACAACATTTTACCTCAAACAACAACCACATCAAATGACGATCTACAGATCACAGTTGAACCAGTAACCCCAAATCCTACGGGTGGTGACATACAAGAGATTGTTCGTCAGTCTCTCATAAGAACACACAGTGCCTTCACCCATTTAAGACAACCAAACCAACATTTGGACCAACCATTAGAATTCTATGATATTAGATAACAACTTGGAGGCACTGACCTTACTTTAAACCCTACATATCCAATCCTCACTCCTGCAGCAGGAGGACCTGGTATACCACCATCACCACCTCCTTCATCTCCTTCTTCTTCTGGAGAAGAGTCCTCTGATGAAGGCAATTCCTCATCCCAGCCTTCGACACCACCCACACCTATGGCCAACTAGAACAATCCTGCCAGACCCTGGCTCGACCAAGATGCAGTGGACATACCTGGGCCTCAACATCCCTTACCCAAACACCCGGAGAAGTGGCTCCCTAAATTCGACCCAGACTCTAAACAGATCGTCGAAGATCACATCAAAATTTTTATGTTAGCCATTAGACTCCATAGTGTCGAGCACGAAGACGTAGTCTGTAGATTGTTTCCCTACACCTTTGAGGGAAATGCCTCTACCTGGTACTTTGCCCAATAGACCCATACCATTGTGTCATGGGAGAAGTTTGAATCCTATTTTCTTGAGAAGTTTGGAGATGACAAGTCTCCAGAAGTTCTATTCATGGAGATTTCTAGTTTAAGAATGAACCCCAAAGAGAAGATCAAAGACTTTAATCAGAGGTTCTTAACACTAAAGAATCGAATCCCTACAGATTCGATGCCTGCCGAGAATCTTATCATAGCATATTATACAAAATCCTTACATCAAAGCATAGACATTTGGGTAAAGAGATCTAAGAAATCCACGTTGTTAGAAGTCTTCGAAGAGGCCACTCAGATCGAGAAAGACATCCTCAGCGTAAAAGACACTACTAGCAATGAAATAGAGACTAGTGCATCTTCCAAAAAGAAAATCGAAATCCTCCCTAGACCTTCCCAAAACAAAGCACAACCGGAAAGCTCAGATTTAGAAAACTTACAGAAAGTTGTTCAAAAGTTGTCCAATCAAGTTATAGATTTGAAAAGGATGGATGAAGAAGATTCTTTGAGAAAAGGGCCTTACAAACCCCCGTTTAGGAAGCCTTTTCCCACCAACCGACCTAATTCAAATACTGAAGGCCTAAATCTAGAAAGTCTGCAATTCACTATTCAAACGATTCTAGAAGCACAAGATAACTTGTTGCCTCCTGAGATCCCTAAAGAAGTAACTGAACAAGTAACAGTAGAAGAAGATGAATCTTCTCCGAACATTTTTGGACATTTCTCGGATAGTATTTTTCAAGCTAATTTCGAAACAGTACATCCTTACAATACTAGGAGTAAGACAACAAACAATCCTTATTCTGAAATCACTACGAATTTTCCCCCAAAACAGTCTAAATCAACTGAGACTAAACATAATTATGCAAACCCAAGCTTAGATTATGATTTGGTTGAAGATCTAAAAAAGTTAAGGGATAATATTTATGTTTATGAATTATTAAAATTCTCATTTCTTCTACAAAAAATGCTACAGAATATTGCAGAGAATAGCAAAAATGGCAATCCAAGCAGTAACAAAGGTTTCCATAACAACCCCAAAGTTCCTCAGAAGCCATCCGCCAAGACTACTTCTGATTCTCACAAGAAAAGAGACCTTCCTGTAAATAATGTAACAAATGTATATAAATTAGTTTTAGAGGCTGTGAGTAAAAAGCAACAAGCTTCTACCATTAGTACTCGTAGAAATGTCCCTCCAATTTTGTTAACTTTTGAAATCTTCAATAGGAACGTGCACAATTGTATGGTAGATTCAAGAGTGTCATCTAACGTAATGCCATGGTCTGTGTGTCAGAAGATTCATGCTGAAGTTCAACCATCCACCTTGAAGATCATCCAGCTTGATCGAACTAATGTTAAATTTATAGGCGAATTGAGAAATGTGCTTATAATATTGTCGTCTAACCCTAAAGTTCATCAAGTGATTGATATTATTGTCATAGATATCCCAAAAATTTATGGTTTGTTTTTAAGCAGAGACTGGCCAGAACAACTACACAGCTATTTTTTGACGGATTGGTCTCACTTGTGGCTGCCTGAGAATGGAAAGCCCAACAGAATCAAGGTAAATTGTGAACGTTACCTAAAGTTCATAGTGAAAGATTTAAATGATCCCAATGAGCCATTTACACCTTCTGTCGATTCACCTGGAATACAAGGGATGGATACCTCTTTCGGCAATTTCATGGCCGAAACTTCTGCTATCACTAACCCTGAACAACAGTCTGGAATTTTGACATATATGCAGCCGACAGCTTCTACGCAATGGTCACATGCACTCGACAAAAATCAAATATGGTCTCTTCACTTTGATGGGTCAAAATCCAAGGAAGGAGTTGGTGCGGGCTGCGTGATTATTGATCCAACACGTAACAAAACCCTGATTACGTGCAGGTTAGAGTTTGAATGTACAAACAAAACATCAGAATATGAGGCTTTATTGCAAGGCCTCAGGAAAGCATTAGATATGAACGTTCAAAATTTGACTGTCTTTGGTGATTCGGAAATTGTGGTTAGACAGGTAAAAAATTATATCCACTATTTATCTCCGCACTTTAAAAGCTACCAATCTAAGGTATGGAATTTCATGAATAAGTTTTTTGCATTTAACATAAATTCTATTCCTAGATTGAATAATTTGGAAGCCGACTTGTTAGCTAATGTAGCTTCGAAACTCTTTCCTACAGAAGGCTTATCTCCGAATACATTCTCCGTCGAATTGTTGTTCAGACCATCCATCCCCGACAACATCACGAATTGGAGAGTCTTCGATGATGATCAACAGATTATAAGTTTTCTGCATATGGAAGAAACTTTCCAGGGCGCAGTAATTAATGAACGTACTCATGACAAAAATCTTCGTGACTTCATGGTAATACTAGATCCGAGATCTCCTGAATCTTCATCAGACATGGTAAATTCTATCCCTAAATCTATAGTTAGATTAGAAAAAATTTATGATCTTCAGGACAAGTTCAAAAAATTAGTGAACTTTAAAACGAAGAGGGCAAAATAGGTCACATCCTTACAAGAGTATGACATAGAAATAACCCCAGCACAAATAGTGAGAGGTCAAGGGTTATGCAAGTTAGTCGTTGACTCAGCTATAGGACAGCAAGAGGAAAATGATATGTCCAATCCAGGACAGCATTACCAAAATTTAATCTGTTATGCACAAAACCCTGTTAGTCCCTGGTATGATGATATAAAATTTTGTCTTGAACATGGGTCAGCTCCCCGTCACCTGGATCCCACAAAAAGAAGAGCGCTAAGATTAAAATTTGTTTCCTTTCAGCTGATTAATGGTATTCTGTTTCATCAAAATTTTGATGGAGTACTAATGCGTTGTCTTGAGAAAGATGAAGCAGAAAAGGTCTTATTGGAATTGCACACAGGAGAAGCTGGTGGGCATTTTGGTGGAGATACCACTGCCCATAAAGTATTAAGAGCAGGTTACTACTGGCCCACACTTTTTAAAGATGCTCATGCTTTGTGTCGCAAGTGTGTAATTTGTCAGAAAGCATCCGGATGGATACAGAAACCAGTCTTCCCTCTGCAGCCCATTTCAGTAGACTCCCCTTTTCAACAGTGGGGTCTTGATATTATAGGCCCGATTAATCCGCCATCCTCACAGCAGCATAAGTTTATCACAACAACCACGGATTACTTCACCAGGTGGTCCGAAGCTGCCCCATTAAAAGTTGTAAATACTAGTCAGGTAATAGCCTTTTTGAATTCAAATATTATTACTCATTTTGGTATCCCTGACTGCCTGGTATTTGATAACGCTTCCTATTTTTCCTCTCTTGAGATGAGTGATTTCGCTTTAGAAAAAGGAATTAAACTAAAATATTATGCCAACTATTACCCTCAAGGAAATGGATTGGCAGAATCAACTAATAAAAATTTGATCAAAATTATCAAGAGAACGGTCTCTGAAAACCATAAAAATTGGCATAATGCACTATTAAACGCAATCTGGGATGATAGAGTGACCCCAAAAATTGTTGTGGGTAACTCACCTTTCTTTCTCGTTTATGGAAGAGAGGCAATTCTGCCACCACATATTCTCCTTCCCTCTCTGCAGCTATTGCAGAAAATACAAGAAGAGGAATGTCCCCCTTTGGAGAATCAAATTAACACTTTGTTCATTTGGCAGAGATAACTGCTTCTACCAGTGTGTCGCCATTGTTGGTAGCCATATTCATCTCTATTTTTACAAGCTTCCTACACATGGTTTTTAAATTCTCGTCACTCATCACAATATTTTTCATTAAACAACACTTGTTACTCATCGCTTTTTATGTGCCTGCCTTTCGATTTCATTTTCATGACTACAAGCATGAAAACTTACAGCCAGAATTCATGTTTGATTTCATCAAAGGGTTAATGTTCATATGGTTTATCGTCGATTTGTCTTATTTTGTTATGAACATGGTTGTTTCCATGGTTATCACCCCTTGGTCTCAAACACACCTTGGTTACATGTGTATTAAACCACCACCCGTTTAGCATTCGACTAATGTTAATAGGGTTTTTGACTTATAAAATCTTTGATTCAATTGTTTATTTAACATGATGATTTTATTAAATCATGGATATGCATATGATGGTTTTCAACTGTTATGATTTTTATGTGTACCATTACACCGAGGTGTCATTCCAAGTACATCATGGTATGATGTTTTTGTATGGTCTCGATCTATACGATTTTCCTCACAGGCATATATATTAACGTTCTTGCCTACCATTTCGAGCTCTTTTCGCATTGTGTTGGGGAAGCTCAGGGCATTGGCTCTGTGCTTGTTCTGTCAAACCCTATCGTTGAATCCCCTGTCGATTTCATGCTGTTAGCCATGGCCCCTGTAGTGAGAATTGAGCCTAACGGTGTCCAAACATTGTTATCATTTGATAATTCCCTAAAAGACTTAGAGAGGAATGGCTGGCGTGTCTTTGTTGAAAAGTTCGAAGATTTTAATTTAACAGTCGCTCAAGAATTCGCGCTAACATTCGATGGTTGCAGAGCTAAAATTGGATATGTCCAACTTGAATTAAACGAAGATTTTATTAGCCAAGCCACCGGTCTGTCGGCCGTGGGATAAAAGTGGTTTAAAAAATCAAAGGTTGAAGAGGTTCCCTGGTCATTGTTGTTCACCTCAAGGAAGATTACCAGCTGTGACAGAGGTATGCCTATTACAGCTCTAAAACCTAGATGGCACGATCTGTTAGTTATTATCAAACATTTCGTTACCTGTGAGGGGAGATATGGTTTGGTTTTCTTATATCACTTACATTTTCTCATGAGTTTTATCGATTTTACCCTAAACATGCCATATTTTCTCCTTCGAAGCTTATACAAAATGGCAAAGCATTTTAAAAGGCAAAAATCTGATTCTAGCCTATTCCACCATTGTTTGATCAAGATTATTATTGTTCACCAGTTGAAATTAAACGGTGATTGTTGGGATGCCTTCATGTTAATAAATGGTTTTTCTAGCAGTGAAATAGGACAGGTTGACAAGTCTGTCGTCACAGAAACCCTCGTCGAGCCTACCATCCCTCCTCCTTTGCTCTTGCCCTGTGTGGAACCCTTGACCTATCCGGACACTACCCAACCCGACACTCTACCAGATTCGTATCGCAAAGGTGGTGTTAAGTCTGTTAAAAAATCCACAAAGAAAAAGTGTAAAGGTAATATTGATATCAATTATAAGGGTAAAAGGGTTGCACGTTGGGTTTCACGATGTGCCCAAAATAAACCTAAGCCCTGTGCAGACCAAAAAGAAATTGTGCTAAGTGAGGATTCTGATTTGGAAATTGAAAGTTTTCTAACTGAAGAATATCCATATTCGCATGGAATTTTCTATGGTAAACCATATGATTATGTTACAAACCTTCTACCGTGTCTTAAAGACAACCCCGACTTCCCTAGAATCAAACTCAATAGTGAACCTATAGGTCATATTGAAAATTCCTCACCTGTTAATACCGTCACTGCTAATACACAATCTATTCAGCCGCAATGTAACAAATGTCAGTCATGGCTCGATAGGTATTACAGAGACGTGCCTTTACTTTAGTCTCGGATCAAATCCTTGGAAGACCAGGTGAATTTGCTAATGAAAGAGAATGGAATACTAGAATCCGTAGCCCAAACCAAAGATAAACGACAAAAAAACACAGGGTCTGTTGTTTTTAAGAATGTGGAAGAAGCGACTGCCATTGTGAATTCAAAGATTTCTTGATTAAATCGAATCCCTTAATCTGAGATATGATTGTTAAAATATAATTTTAGGAGGATTTTGTCCTTTTTTTATTTATTTAGAATACATGATTTGTTTGCACAGATTACATCTAGTCTGTTTTGATTGATTCAATAAAATACGATTCTGGTTATAATTATAACTAGCTACAAAGTTGTGAGATTCTGTAGCTAGTTACTAAAATTCGAATTTCTTGTTTTTACAACCAAAAATGCAATCTGAAATCTTTTATTCTTATGTGTTTTCAGGTACCTACAATTTTTAAAGAAGATTTGAACCACTGGTGGCATCTCTCAGCATGTTATTTCTTTGTGTTGTTTTAGAATAGGTTGTTAGTTTTGATAACAAGTAGAATCTAGGAGGTTGCATCCCCCACTTTTTTGGGAAAAATCAGATGATTTCCATAGGAAACGTTTTGATCCTGTGACCTTTATAAATGTATTTTTTTGTAAACTAAGAACCATCGCTGCCTGGGAGAAGAAAATATGGATTTATGATTGACAGACTTGAATGGAAGTTGATATTGATACAACTTTAGCTTCGATATATCGTATTTTTGTTCAAGTTTTGGTCATTTTGATTTGTAATTAAATTGTGACTACTTTAGATATCATGGTTTATTACATATTGATGTGATGGGATTTATATGATGTCCTTGTTTTATGTACCTCATATTATATTCAACAATTACTCTGTTCAAATTTGATAATTAGAAGGTTAATCTTCTTTATTCAATGAGCAGTTATATGCAAATTTTTACAGCCAGATTTATCTTAATGTGATCATTTGTCAAATTATAAAATTGTTGTTGCTACATCTCTAACATGTGCTATCATTAGCATTCAATCATTATTGCTTCGCGTTTACAAGAAGCATTGGTAAGATCTGGTGCGGGTTGGCCTCATCAAACAACAAAATTAGTTGTTATGCACAAGACGAATAGGAGATGTGATTATAGGTTAGTTTGCTAGTTTTATTTTATTAGTTTAATTAATATAGAAATTTCTTGTAATCTAAACACATTTTACTGTTCATCTCTGTTTTCAATTAGGCAGTTTCCTGTTGCGTTTCTCATTTATAAACGTTATAAAAAATAATCAAAAAAGACTGAATGATAGTTTTGTTGTCATAAATCAATTCATATTTGATTTTCGCAGATTTCGATCAAAATTTGCATTCTGTAAATGTTATACATATATCAGAGATATAATCATTTTGTGTATATAATAAGTAGAGCTATTTTGTAAATATTAGTTAGCGAACTGTAAGTATATATTAGATTTGTATACAGTTTCCAGCGAGTGTTTTTCATTAAGTTATTTTCTATAGTTTTGTTTTTCACTTTCTTGGGACTTAGATCAGCCAACGGAGCCGCTAAACCTGTCGAAGTGGATTAATCCAAACGGTTTGGGTTAAGTAGACAACCCCGGACCGAATTCACTCCTCCAGTTGACGAGTGGTCAATTTCTCCCGTCAGTAGAGGGTAAGATAAATATTTTTATATAGTAGAGTATCTTGGGTGAGAGAAGATCCGCTATATATTGTAACCCATTCTATTAAAATATTTAATAATATTATCATAATGATGGTATGACTAATGAGGATACTAGGGAAATTGTTTGCATGCCACT
The DNA here is from genome assembly GCA_010110895.2 of Picea sitchensis. Taxonomy (NCBI): domain Eukaryota; kingdom Viridiplantae; phylum Streptophyta; class Pinopsida; order Pinales; family Pinaceae; genus Picea; species Picea sitchensis. Next base: position 40,331 of record SNQJ01S0004437.1, on the reverse strand, counting down.
AGCCCTTAAATGATCTATTGTTCCTAAGGTTGTGTTTATTTTTAGATGATAGTCTTCATCACTCGATAGTGAACAAGTTTTATCAATAGTTGGGGTTATCTATGTTTGTTGAATGTTCTTCACCTAAATTTAGAAAGTTTATCTTGGACCCTTTTATATTAAAATTATATTTGGGATGATGCCCTTGTTCCAATCTTGTTTCACAAATAAATACATGTTGTATATTGTCCATATACAAGCCTATGTTATATGGCCACATGATATAAGAGGTAGATATCCCTTTTATGGTCATTCAATATTAAAAGTAGTACTAGTGTATCATACCTAGTCCCCTCTAAATGCTTGTTGAGGCGACGAGGTACTCCAAAACACTACAAAATTACTTTGATACCATATGCTATTGTACACATTTTCCTAATCAAGTTCAAATCAATCTTAAAACATATAATTTATAGGAAATTATAATATAATAGTGAAAATAACATTTCCCATAACAAGTCCTCGAGGTGTAGGATAGTCAGTGACAAAGTGTGTTGTTAAGGCACTCTGTGATGTTAAGTCACCAGTTCGAAACCTGTGGGGATAGAAAATCTAGCCATGTTAAGGGTTGGTATGGCTCAGGTCAAGTGTGATCCTTGATTGATTCTGATGGCTTATATACCCCTGATTCACAATTTCTCAGCCACAGGCTAGTCCTACAGGTCAAGGGAAAACTAGCAAAAAAAAAAATTGCCCATAACAATATCATTTAATACACATGTATAGATTCAACAATTTTACAAAATAAACAATGTTATATGATTAAACATGGAATATTAGCAATTGATACATGGGAATTTTCAATAACATAGATGTACAATCACTTTCCGATAAAAAGAATTATATATCCTTCATGATTCTAGCCTCTTTTGAGATACCCACGATGCACATTACATCCATTGTACATAGTTGAAGATTAATTTGCAAAATAGAGTATAATTATAACCTCTACATTATAAATATTGTTGTAACAACCTTTACAATCTGCATATAAATAACTACCAAGCAACCCATAATTTCATCCCTAATCCAATATTAATTTCTAGACTTATGTATTTCCCAATAAAGCACGAGATTATCATTTACGACAATACCCACAAACATTCATTAACAAATAGTAATATAGAACAAATCAATTATCTGTTAGAGGTGTGCACTTGGGAAAATAGATCCATGGGAGAATTTTTCCTCCCAGCCATAGCCACCAACCCATGTAGGTACCACCCTTATGTCGAGAAACAACAAGGAAAAATTTGTTGGCTATGGCTCTGGTTTTCCTCACTTAGCCCAAATCTAAATTATTACAACTAAGAGATTATCATTCCAAACCATTTTTACTACATCCATCCCACTCACCAACCTCTCTTTCCCCTCATCCATGCATTTTTTTTCTCTATATCTCTCTCACCAACCTCTCTTCCCCCTCATCCATGCACAACTCAAGGAATGGAATCCCATTCACTACTATATAATCCCTCATGTTATCCCACTTTACTCTATTGTTCTTGTTACACCCCCCCAAATTAGGGCAAGTAACTAAGGAGATTATGTAGTGAGGCCCGCATGTTACAGACATATTTGGAGTACGAGAGATGGATAGATAACACATTCCATAGAGCCCCTCTTCTTCACCATGTTTCACCATCATCATCAACAATATAACAACATCCATCACACTGACTTGATCCATAGAGGGTGACAAGTCTTGCTTCATGAGGTAACTAGTCAAGTTTCATGGTAAGTGTCATTTTAATACTCTGGAAATTTGGATAAGTTTTAAAGGTTTCTTTCTCGATTATGAAACATTTGTTTGGAAGTTATTCTTTTTACCATTTTTCACCTTAGTGGTTATCCTGGGGTTTCTAGTAAGTTCACCACCCCCAGAGAAATGGGTACTATTGGGGGTCCATCTTGATGGGCCATCATTCCATTCCTGACCATCTTTCTTCACTTTCCATCTTCATTCCTCTCAGATTCCTCATATTTTGGGTTTTAGGGTTACATATACCCCAAAAAAGGCTTGTACCTCATTCTCTTATGAGAAAGGCAATAGGACTAGAGGTCATTGCAACTAGAATCAATAATAAATAAATAAAAAATAAATAGCAAACCACGATAAATATAGAGTGGAAGAGATACAAAGGGACACAAAATCCATAGTCCAAAAACTTGAGCTCTACCTTCGTAGGTGCTCTCTCTAAATCTTGAGTGTGAATGAACACCTCACCTATTTGAAAAGGAATTATAAGTATCCCACTTGAAAGGAAACACATTTAATGCACAAAATAAAGAAACCTTTTAAAGGGATCATGAATCCATCTAAAGAAAATAAAAGAAAAAGGAAATTGGTGTGTTTGGAAAAAAGTTTGCACCCCAAATGAAAGGTATCTCAGGGATGCAACACACCCTATACAAATGCACCTGGCTGAAATGAGACCATGTGAGACCCTTGCATGTCAATGATCACATGCCTAAAATTTCCCCCCATCCACCCCACATCTTCATCACATGGCCTCCAGATTGTGGTCTTCACTTTGGGAACACTCTACTTGGGAAGTGGTCTACCCAATAGGGACCTTTTGATAACCCTCCCATATTTAAATTTCATAAATTCTTTGAGCATGTATTCAATTTTAAAGGGGGGATCCAGTGTACTTATTTGGGTGGATCTTGTATTAATATTGATTTATTTGGCATGATTCATATGAATTATGGACCCTTCTTGGAGGGATTAATACTTTGTTTGTCTTTGTAGGATCTTGTTTGGTGATCGCTGGCCATGGAGGTACTAAGGCACTTTTGATCTCCATGGGGGCATGAAATCCCAGAGGATGGATGTTGTGCCCCCACACATTGGAGGGAATCTGGATGATGAGTGATGCACACTGTGATGCTTTCACACAAAGGAAGAGGTCTAGATGATGAAATTTTCAATGGTGTCACCATTCTAGAACGTGACACTTTGGAGCATGATGTCAAGCTTGTGCCTTTTATTTGGCTTGGCCCTTGCACTTGGTGGAGCTGCATGTACCCCACACTTTTGGAGCATATGGGATGATGTGGCACCATGAGAAATGATGCCCTAGCCTTTGGAGGCTAGCTCACCCAACTAATTTCACTCGTTTAGAAGACTTTGGGGCCTTAAATTTCCCCATTTTGTCATTTTGGTCATTATTTAGCATGTGGGAAAAAGTCATCATTTTTGTTAAATTCAATGTAAAAACATGAGTTTGTACCTAAATTAGTGGATTTAATTGTAAATTGGGATAAAGTGAGCTTCGATTTCCGCTATAAATAGAGGCAAGCCTCACTTCATTTTTTTCATAATTCAGACTTGAGACATTACTATATCTCTCTCAAATAACCTAGTCATATGTCCAAAGTGACATTTTCATTCCCTAAATAATTCCTCCAAAGCACACACAATTATTTATCTATAAAGATTTGTCACTACAAAAAACATCCTCAAGTGATAAGGTAATGAAATTAAACCTTTGGGTGATTATACCTTGTTCCCTGAAAGAACCTTTTTGTATTAAAATAGAGGGCTTAAGGGAATATAGGAGAAGCTAATTTAGTAATGACTAATTATGTGCAAGACTACAATTTTTTCCCAAATTGTCATAACCCTAGGGAAATTTCGATGGCTATGATTGGAAATAGAACTAGTGACATCGATAAACAATTGTAGCATTCTCGGGAACAGGTGAGGTCGGTAAGCAATTGCAACATTCTAGGGTTTTTGTTCTTTCGGAGAATTGCATTGAGACTTTACTTGTTAAAGAGATGTAGACTGCTATTTGTGACTTTATAGAGACATGGTTGTAGCTTGTAATCTATAATTATATATTCAAAAATTGATAAGGATTACAGTATCAATTTTCTTTATAAAGTTTGAAAAATATTTGCATGGTGTAAAATATTATGGAAAGCATACCAAATATTTAAATATTTCAAGAAATCATGTAAAGAGAATTAAGTGAGGAATATATATATTTGGATGATGAGTGTTTTTCACGATTCATTGTTTATAAATTTTTTATTTTGTTAACTTCTATAAATTTTGTTTCATTTGTTACTTAATAGTCATAAATTATCATGAAGAATTGGATGCTGTGATAGGGTATACCATTTTTTCTAAATTTTAATGTTGTAATAAACAAAAACCAACCCTAGCAGAGGAAAATTGTTGCGTGTGCAACTCAGGTGGCTATTGCTTGAGGAAGAGCTAAATTGAGATGTGGTTGAAGCTTCGAATATATAGGAAAATTAGATTGGACATAAACTTAATAGGTGTATATATTATACACTAGAGTTATATATAATGTTCAACCAACTTCTTAAATTGACTTGATTTAATATAATCAATCAGGAGATTAGGGAAGAGGAGAGGAATTATTAACTCCGCTTAATTCTATTTATTGTTGCATGTTGAAGGGTGCTGTGGGAGAGGGTGAGGGAAGGAAAGGCAAGTGGCCATTCACTACCCATTTCCTTACTTTCCTTTGATTGAATGTATGACCTAACAAACAAGTCCTGTGGTATTTTTTTGTTTGATTATTAGCAAATTGGGTACATTGGATAACATATATTGATAGATCGAATTAAAATTAACTTAGGAATGATACAATGTACAATGAGAAACATTAGGTGAAGGAAAATCTGGCCTCCATGTTAAATTACTGCTTCTTTGATCTTAAAAAAAAATTCAAATTACCTCCTAATGTGAAATTTATGTAGGATGTTAAATAAAAAAACTTTTATGGGGCAATTAACAATAAATTTTTGTGATATGTTAAATCCTTTCTATTTTTTAATAACCCCTAACAATATACATGTGAACCCTTGTTAATTCCATTATGATGAATCTTTTATTAATTCCCATACTACATCTCACAAACCTGACGCATGGGTTTGTAACTGCTTTGAACTCTAAAACTGCATAATGTGAGAGATGTACACAAACCATTCTTTGGAATTGTAAGGTACAATGTTAAACTGTTTTCCATACACATGATGTTTCTGCTGGATGCCACCACTTTTATGTTTATGTTTTTTTATGCATGTGCATGGGTTTTGTGTGTATTCTTAAATGATAAAAAGCTTTGTTTGTTAGAAAGTATGGTTTTGTTTTTTGGTTGCTAAACAACATGATCATGGTTGCTGTGAGGATACACATTGAAATTTCTTACATGTTTAATGTGTATTTTATTTGTATTTCATGCACTTTTGTGTGTAATGTGTTTTTTCTATGTGTTGTTGAGGGAGAGAGATGGTGTGTGTGTGTGTGTGTGTGTGCCAGAGAGAGAGAGAGAGAGAGAAGGAGACAGTGAGGAGGGAGGAGGAGGAAGGGAGAGAGAGGGGGTGTTGAGGGACAGGAGGGAGGGGAGAGAGAGAGGGGTGGAGGGAGTGGGAGAGTAAGAGGGAAATAGGGAGAGAAATATGGTATGAGGGGAACAGAGGGAGAGGTAGGGGAGAGAGAGAGAGAGGGAGGGAGAGGATAAGGAGAGGGAGATTGAGAGAGAGAAAGGGGGGGAGAGAGAGAGAGAGAGAGTGGGGGGAGAGAGAAGGAGACAGGAAGGAAATGGAGGGAGGCTGTGGGAGAGAGAGAGGGAAGTGGAGAGAGATATATAGGAGAGGGAGGGAGGGAGGGGGGGAGAGAGAAGGGAGATGGAGAGAGAAGGAAAGGGAGGGAGGGGAGGGAGGAGATGGGGAGAGAAGGAAAGTGGGAGGGAGGGAGTAGGAGATGGGGAGAGAATGAAAGGAGGGAAGGAAGGAGGGAGAGAGAGAGAGAGAGAGAGAGAGAGAGAGAGAGAGAGAGGAAATGAGAGGAGGAGACGAGAGGAGAGGATGAGCCAGAGGGAGGATGAGGAGAGGATGAGAGGAAGACGAGAGAGATGAGGAGAGTGGAGGAGAGAGACACGATGGGGAGAGAATGGAGGATGAGAGAATGGAGTGAGAGAGAAACGGAGAGAGAGAAAAAGAGAGAGAGATGGAGAACGGACATGGAGAGACAGGATGACCTGAGAGAGAGAGAGAGAGAGACATGGAGAGAGAACAGAGGTGGAATGAAATGACACACACACACACACTGGAGGAAAGAATGGCACACACAAATGATGGAATGATAAACGGCATGGAATGGACCTCTAAAAATATAGTATGTGTATGTGAATGGGTACAGTGGAACACCATGGAATGGACCCAGCCCCTTAGACAGCCCCCAGACTTAGCCCGTAGGTAGAGGGAGAGAGAAATAGAGGGAGGGTGGAATGAAATGATTGCACAATACAATAGTCCCCTTAAGAAGAGGTAATGAAATGATTGAGAGAAAGAAAAATTATACTACCCCATACCTTAAAAGGGTACTTAGGGGGTTGGGTGTGTTACAATACAAATGATGGAATGATAACCAAGATGGGGAATTAGACTGTATCCCCAAAATATATATGTATGGGTCCTATGTGACACTTGGCACATAAGGAACTAAAATTTTCCCTTCATGTAATTTGTTCCCCTTTCTTTGGGAACTTAGGATAACATAATGTATATGCATCCATAAATTAAACTTTTAGTAAATATTATTAAAATATTCCCTTGGCTTAATCCCCTTAGGATTAGCCCCTCTTCCTAGATTCTTAGCCTCCTTTCCCTTTCTAGTGGAGTTTATCCCCCGATACTCTTTTGTCTAGTTGGTTTGCAACAGTGGTGTGATTTTATTAATGATCCGAGTGATTATATATTACAATGATAGGAACTTTGGCCTTTTAGAGCATACTCTTCAACCTAATAATCACATAGGAACTCATGCCCATAATATCTTGGCTCACTAGACTATAAAAAAAACATATGTACAGTTATAATTGGGGATCAACCTTGCGGTATTACATTGATAATGTCAAGCACTGGATTCCCATTTGGTTGGAATGTCCATAGTGGGTATGGCACTACTTCAAGTAATGTTGGGGGAAGTTAAATTTTTAGGGGATATAATATCCCTTGGGGTAGCCATTAATATGGTAGCACACACAATATTGGGAGTAGTAATCCTTTTGGGGTACCTATGTTTCTAGGGGTAATCCTCTTGAGGGAATTCATGAGCTTGGAATTAGCAATAATTTTGGGAGTTTTTTTTCCCGGGGGTAATCCCTTTGGGGGAAATAATCCTCTTGGGAATATGTATGCCATCAAAATATAGAATATGGGGGGACCATGGGGTCCATCTAGTTCACAAGTGACTTCATCCTTCTACCAAAATCCATTTTCCAATACACATTTTCCTTTCTTGGCAACATTAGAATTTCTAGATTTGTCACAATTGACAAATGGCCCCATCCTGTAAAACCCTTTATGGTTGCCCATTCTCATAAAAATATCATTTGATAAACTAAAATTTGATGAAAAGGTTGGATAAGACTCGTCGATGAACACAATTATGTACCATATTTGGTGCTCATACAACTCATTGATGGATGAAAGTATTTGATTGCATATTTTCCAATGAACCTTGATAGGGTGTGTCATGAAATGGTACATTGAATTAAAAGGAACTTCATATAGTAACTTTATTGCTTTGGCCATGATGTTCTTAACGTATTATTAATTTCCAATTACATATGAGATAAGGATAGATCTCTTGGCATCCTTGTGTCATGATACTACCACCCATATTTATGATCATCTCCATGAGTGGAGGCAACAACTTATGTTCATTAGAGCCACAATTCCTAACCAAATACTTGCATATTGATTCACCAAGTCTCTATTACCTCCCATCGCCAAGGATGTTTCTATGTTAGAGGTAGTGACCAAGGATAAGGCTATACTTCATGCCTATAATTTAGATATAATATACTCTTAGTTTGGAACTTTGTACAATATCATTCCCCACGCTTAGAGGACGTTGAATGATTCTCACAAGATAAACCCACGACCACATGTCAATGACGTGGTCAGTTCTATTTCCAATTTATCTATGGGCCAGTTGGGCCAATTGATTCTTTCATCAAGCCCACTAGTTGGTGTGCCCATAGCTCAAACTACTACAGTCCCCACTTAAACCTCCAAGGTGAATTTGGTTTAGTCCATGCAATCAAAGAATCATAAGCAACTTGAAGGGAAGAACAAAAAGAAAAAGAAAAATTATAATAATAAGTAGGGTACTTAGCAAGGCCAAATCAATGCTAGTGGAAACACTAAAGAGAAGAAGAACAACAAATTTCCTTGCAATATTTGTGGGGATGATCATGTTACTCATCAATACCCAAGAATGGATGAAATTCATCATTGTTTTTCATAGCATAAAGCTTCCCAGTAGCATGTTGTTTTGACTAACGCCTTCCCTCCACAACAATAAAAAATGGTTGCATCTAAAACTTACCTGAACGACTATCACATCACATCACAATAATATTTATAAACAAACAAATTTAACATTGAAATAAATTTAGACTTTTTAATTTATAAAAAATAATTGTTCTTCCATAAGATCTGTTGAAGAGATTGATATATATTCCTGCCTTCCTTTTCAATGGACCGCGACAAATGCCCTTAGTTGTATATGCACCTCACCAAAAGAAAATATGCAATTTTCCTAGCTAAATTTGATTGATATGTGTATAAAATATGTATTTATTATTTCAATATTCAATATTAGTAAATATCTATGTTTTGGGGGCAATTCTAATTTATAGTGTAGAATAAATATAATAAGATTTTATGATGCTTTAGTAGAATCCTCGCCACCGCAACAATTATATACACCTCACTTAAAAAAAAACTTTACAATAACAGGTTGTTGATAAATCTTGATATCTACATCTCATTGATATGTATAAAATATTTATTTAATACTTCCACATGAAATATTAATCAACATTTTCTTTCTTCTTATAAATGAAATTGGTAACACAAACATGATGAGAGTGAAGACCTTTCAGAATGAGAACCCTAGGGTGACAGAGAAGCATTGGAAGAATTAATCCAATCCAAAAATAAAGAAAATTAACAATAAATATTAAGAGTGTCAAAGGCAAAATGGCTTACTTTACTTATCTTGGTCAATTTTATTATATAATATTACACAATGTTATTATATAAGTTGATTTCACACCTTGCAATCAATCATCACTGGCCAATTCTACTTTTCCTTTAATACTTATCCGAAAGGTGATTTGGGAACACATCATTCCAGTGTGCAGCTGAGTAAACCATTGTATTCAATCTGATAATTGAGAATATACTTCTGGTCTATGAATCTTGTTAATTCCTACTCATACATTCCATTCAAGATAATGCAGAGCCTAAAATCTGTGATTTTGTTGACAGATATTGTAATTATCATATAAATTTCATGCAGACTAGTTGTCGAAACTGAGATATCACGGTTAAGAATTGAAAAAATAGTGCAGTTAAGAAACAATGGAAAACTATTATTTCTTTTTATGAATAAGAATTTAATTTACAAACAATGGCATGTTATTGTATGTCTATAGTAACCATGTGAATCGGTGGTAGAACGTTTATTAAATTCAAGGTTGATGTTCCAAAATCAAAGTCGAACCTTTACCCATTTCCATAATTAAATTACACTTTAATTATATAATCCAGAAAGTGGCAGTGATAAACCAAGTATTAGATTGTACATTGTTGGGGATAAAGTGTGTTTATAATAGTTCCACTTGGTGTTAGAATCTCCCTATAATACGATTTATTCTAAATATTAATTGCTAATAACCAACCAGTTAATGGGCCAAGATAATCTATTGCCATGTTGAAAGAAACATATGGATAATATAAATTGAAATCTATGATGAATCACATTAAGAGTGCAACTAGAATGATTGTTGGGAGATCAAATGCACGCTAGAATGATTGTGAAAAATGACCATAGTTACAGGCAGCTATGGTCACCGAACTAAAGACAGCTATGGTCACTAAAATAAAGATAGCTATGGAGGGGTTTTGTAATTCTTCCCCTGTGAACATTAATAGACAACAAGTGTATCGCATACCATTAATGGGTGAGGCAAAGGCACGTACCGTCTAGATCGTCTATGTCACACACTAACAGAAATAAAGAAAGGATTATATCAAGAAGCCTGAGCCACCGCACGATTGGGATGATGTCAAGGAGACAAAGTAGCTATTAGATTGCAAGGCTGGACATCTGATTGCCTCAATTAACAGAAGGAAATATGGACCTGGGATTGTTGAAATGAAAGGACGAAGGCTTCTCAAAAGAAATGTGCCCAACAATTATTAAAAGAGAGCATTGATCTTTCTTTCCAAATATGTTCCTATCCATCATAACAATAGAACATTAAAAATTGAACTAAACCCTTAACTCAACGCTGAATAATTTTGACAAGAATGAAAGGAAGATTGTGCATGACATTTGAGATAGACAGACATAGATTTAAATTTCTGAAATTAATTTACAAAAGGAAAGTATGGCGCCTATGAGAACATAAACGAACATAGGGGAAAATAAATAATAATAATACATAGATTTAAATTTCTGAAATGAATTTACAAAAGGAAAGTATGGCGCTTGTGATAACAGAGAAGAACAAAGGGCAAAATAAATAATAATAAGACAGAGATTTAAATTTCTGAAATGAATTTACAAAAGGAAAGTATGGCCCCTGTGATAATAGAGAAGAACAGAGGGAAAATTAATTAATAATAAGACATATATTTAAATTTCCGAAATGAATTTACAAAAGGAAAGTATGGCGCCTGACATAGATTTAAATTTCCGAAATGTATTTACAAAAGGAAAGTATGGAACCTGTGATAATAGAGAAGAACAGAGGGAAAAATAAATAATAAGACAGATTTAAATTTTTGAAATGAATTTACCAAAGGAAAGTATGGCGCCTCTGAGAACAGAGTAAAAAATAAATAATAATAAGACAGATTTAAATTTATGAAATGAATTTACAAAAGGAAAGTATGGCGACTGTGAATTTACATAAGATGTACCTGGGCAGCCACTCACCCTGGGATTAAATGAAGCCAGTGCTGTGACTGTTCAGGAGCTCAGCTGCTCGCCCTAGGATTAAATGAAGCCAACGTTGTGACTATTCAGGAGCTCAGTCGCTCGCCCTATGGCAAATGGAACTTGAACAGGTTTCAAGCTACAACTCCATAAAAGTTTTCTTCAAAATTCAAGAAAACTCCTAAAGATGTTGCATCAGATGTTATACCGGTCGGAGTGGATCTAAACTGTGGGAGCTTTCTTGGTCAACACATAGAGGCAAGCTATCTGAGTCTACTCTTAATATCTTCACAATGTTGATGCTCGCTATATTGTTCCTTTTTCCAAATGAGAATCCCGAACAGGGTTTGCTTCAAAGGGATGAGAGTTGCAATCTAACCACATACATGCAAGATCCATTGGAATATTGGATGACCCAACTCGAGTGCCTCTAACGCATGGGGTCTCTCCTAGTTAAAGTTCACAGATGAAGAGATGTGTGTGACCCTCCTCGAGCTTGGACACCAGACTAAGACTCAGCCTCGTGCTGATGATGTTGTTTCAGCCTCTTGTTGATGATGTTTTTATTTCAGCCTCATGTTGTTGATGATATTGTTGTATCAGCCTCATAATGTTGATGATGGTGTACCAGCCTCGGGTTGGTGATATTGTTGCTTTAATGTTATTCCAATTGATGTTTATGTTTCAACTTCATGCTATTGATGATGATGCCACTCCAGCTCCATTTTGTGAGCGATGATGATGATGCTACTCCATCTCCATGCGGTGAGCGATGATGATGATGCTACTCCATCTCCATGCGGTGAGCGATGATGATGATGCTACTCTAGCTCCATGCTATGAACGATGATGGTATTGATGATGAGAAAAACTTTCGATGATTTGTAGATATGCCAGTCAGTGTTCTAGATGTTGATGATGTTGTTTCCCTCTCTCTCTCTTGATGATGTTTTATTGGGTTATGTCAGTAAAATACCCTTCTCGTTAAGGGAGAGTGTTGAAATATTGTAACTTCGAAGAATATTCTAATTATATTTGAGTTATTATCTTATAGATCAAATCCCCTTTTGTGAATTGATCATGTTGGGTCTTGTATAAGACCAAATCCCCTTTTTGGATTGGTCAAACCATATTCATATGGTGGTATCTGTAAAGTTGGCCCCTAGGGTTTATAAAGTGGTTTTAACCACTCTTGGAAGAAGTCGTCCCTAAAAAGTGAAGAGAGATAACATTAGTGCCCCCTCAACTATTATATATAAGTGAGGATGGCACCTCACTTTCACAATGACTTACTCACACTTCTAGTGCACATATTTTGAAGGAAGTTGCAGTTGCAAGAAGAAGGAAAAGAGAGGCGCATGCTCAGTCCTAGTCTATTCTTGGTGGTTTGTTCTTAAGTCTTGGCATTGTATTGGCAATATATTATTGAGGAAGTTTTTGTTGGGTTTTTTCCCCCATGAGAGTTTCCCATGATAAAATGTTGTGTACCTTGTGATTGTGTTTCTTTCAGTGATCCTACTTATGTTGTTGTTTTGGAAATGCTCTAGAAAATTGAAAAGAACTTAATAACAACATTAAATTTAACACGGTCCATCTCCTAAATAAACGATTTTGATATGTTCAGGCCTCTCTCCTCAGAGAGTTTTCTCCATAGATCCACATTCCACTCTAATGACACACTTCATCCAAACAAACACCTACATATCCAACAGCTCTTAGAGTAAGTCCATCTATGACTCAGAATTTTTCAGAGTATTTACCTTCACGATAGGTATCTTCCAAAGTTTTAACCCCTTCTCCGCAACCTTCTGGGACCCACAGAGATCGACGGTTGAGATCACATCTCATCTATTCATCAATCTACTGTTTTGATCTCCTCTCAAAGTCCCTCCATCGGAATGGCACTTGCCTTGGTGACTCAATTCGACAGGCCTACCTCTCGCTCTCTCTCTCCCT
>SNQJ01S0004436.1:259107-285444 GCA_010110895.2 Picea sitchensis | reverse complement strand
GGGAAAGATATAATAAACCCTTCATCAATCAGAGGTCAAACCACTGGTGTCAAGGATATGTTGCTCCCATAATCATGATAACACCTTATGACATTAAACAATGAAGAGAAAGATCCATATGTAATAGATGAAAACATTACCATTAGTAGAATTTTCTACCACATGTTATTTAACAATATAGATGTGTGGTTGCTATAGTTTCTGGTGGAGGGTTGGTTTTCTCACTCTAATAATTGTTTCTAATAACCACAAATCCATCACAACTCGTTCGCCACATCAACCCAACCATGGAAATTGTTCAATATAACTAACTCCTGCGCATAAATGTTATTATCATGGCTAACATAAGATTTAACGTCAAATTCAATGGTGATACGTGTGGAAAATAGAGGAAATACACGAATGATGAAGGTGGACACCCGTGGTGAGGTTCAGACCATGAGCAAGTGAATATGCAAGAAGTAGAAATGTAACTGAACAAAGGATAAATAGGGACACCCAGAAAACAATGAAATATTCCTTGGACTTCTTCAAATTAGGTTTACGATTTGTGAATTGTAACCATCAAGAAGCTTACAGGTTGTCTCTCCAATAGCCGAGGGAATGGCGAACAAATCAATATCCAAATAGGTAAATTGTGTTATGGTATCTCCAAGTACTAGAAATGGTAGGCATACCTACACCAACTGCTAAAATGAGCATCAGATCTCCTCTAACACTAAAGATAGCATGCATGCATTATGACAAGCCAACAAATGATGCATTATATTATCTAGTCCCTATGGTTTGGTGGAGGATGTTCTTAGACAACAATATGACATCGAAGGTGTTGTGAGGTAGAAATACCAAATTGTGGGTACATTGGGTAGCAAGCAAACGATGTATGAGATGTAGAGAAAATGCACTTAGAGCTTGGACATGTTAGGTAGCATGCTAACATGTTTTGGTACACTCAAAGGCTTTGTTCATGTCATGGGAAAGTGAGATAAAGAACAAACAAATAATGGTGCACCCAACAACTAAGGTAAAATCATGGGCAAGTTAGACTGTCATTTGAACACTATGTGGACTGTCCAAAGGATGGCTTAAAGTGTTCTCTTTGTGGGAAGCAAGACACCACTATGTGAAACACCCATATATAAAATAAAATGACCTTCCATTAGAGAAACACCTCGATAACCCAAATACTGCATGGGTTCTTCACAAACATCATCCAGACAATAAAATTCACCCCAGAGAGAGTGAATGAATCCCAGGAGAGAGAAATATGTTTTTTTCAAGTTTTTCAATAGTTGTACAAGTATGACCATTTAAAATAATGTTCTCTTTGAAGTAAACCTCTCACAAAGTAAAATAAAAGATTATGTAGTGAATAAATCCTCCATTCAAATGAGATACATAAAATCCATTAAATATAACTATTCATTTTTGTTAGAACACTCACGAGAATTTGAACTAGATGCTCATCACAAAGAGGAAAGTGAAATATATTAATGCATAATTTTTACTCTGGAACCCAGCTATGAAATCCAATCTCGAATCGTGCTCAGTATTCTTTCTCTACAAGTTTGAAAGTTTACAGCTCTCTCCCCCTCCTTGGAAAAAATCCCTTTGAGTATGAGCGCGAGTGAATAAATAGGGAGAGATAGGGAGTAAGGGAAGGCCAAAAACCATGTCTCTTCACTTCTCGTTCCTTAGCAATATCTCCTTGTCATTTTAATTATTTTCCTTAACTTTTTAATAGTTATGTCATTATTTGGCTTATTCCATTTAGACTTGCATTTTTTTATGTGGCTTACATGATGCATTATGATTTTCAATTTGTTTGCCAAGTACTTAGTCTTATCCAATATTCAATCCGGATCCATTTCATATCATTACACCTTTTTTATTTGTAAGAATGTAAATCATCCATTTATTAATTAATCAACTACACAATATTTTACAACATTCGACAATACAATAAAATAAGAAACCCATTTGATTATATATGAATATGAGACCCCTTGTGATACAAAATGGAATAACATAATGGTCCACACTAATCAAAATCAAAAGGTAATATGTAATTTTTACACTTATTGGTAACATGTCTTCATGAAATTGAGACATTATGTCAAGTACATTAAACAAAATCCCTAGTTTTCACACACAAATCTTCCAAAACATACAACTTGTAGTAACATTCAATTATATTGATTGGCATTCATCACTTGAGCTGCATCCATGCCTTATTTCTTCATCACTTGAACTGATTTCATCACTCGATCTACATGCATGCCTTATTTTTTCATCACTTGTAGGTGATATTCTACTTTGGTTATTTAAATTAATGTTGATTTGTAAACTATCATGGACATTTGGTTGGATAAGTTTGCCACAACAAATCTAATAAATAAAACTAAATTATACCTATGAAGGTTAAATTCATTTAGGTTTCCAGAATATTTAGTTACTGGTTTTTTTATTATGCATGAAATAGATAAAATGTGGAAAATAGAGAACACTAAAATACAATCACACACCATCCAAAAAATGACACAAACATTTTCTCTGGGAAACCTTGACGGGATAAAACCTAACTAGAAGGTGAGGTTGCTCTGTTCTCTTTTCTCTAGTATGGAAATAATGCAAGTACAAAGGAGAAGGAACTCTATATGGAGTTACATGAGACCTGTGGCATGTTAGGATGCTACAAAACATTAAACCCCTATATTATGCTCTCTAATTTCCCACTCCCAGTTGTTCTGCTTTGCTATGGAGCAAAATACAATAACATAGAATGGAACCCTCAATTGGTGTAGGGTTTTGAACCTTCTAGAATCTTTTTTAAAATCCTTACATGGCTAGCCCCATATGCATGAGTAATGGGGGTTGACATGGGATCATGTTATACCATGGTGGTAAAGATGATAGGTCAACTTGTGGGAGGAACACATTTTGCATATGAACTCTAATTGATGCATGGTCTGCACTGTTGGAAAGAGGGGATAATTTTAAGGATGGAAATTTATATTTAAATGTAGAAACCTGGGTTAATCTTACTAGTCCTTAATCTTCCAATTATAAGATGTTTGGAAATAGTTTTGTAAAAATATTCAAATTTATAAGGATTTTATATAATTTCTATAGTTGTTTTGGCAATTTTTAAGGTAAAATAATTTTATTCTATGGAATTTGGGAGAACCATTTTTAGAAAAAATGGAAATTGGCAAATTGGTTGTTTTTAAAGCATGGAAAATTAGCCCATTTGCAAAATTTATCTCTTAAAATCATCTATGCTAGAAAGGTCCTGGAGTGTGGAACACCCTGAAGGGAGTGTGCTTAGGTTGCAAACACCAGAACCCCAAAAAACATCGTTTAATGCCTCAAAATGACTCTAGAAGGTTTCAGACCCCAATTTACCAAACTAGGACCTGCCACTAAAATGGCCTTGCAAGATGAATCCTCCAATTTTTTCCACTCTGAAAGGATCGAGATAGATTACAAAACAATATAATGATCCAATTTGGATCAAATATTTTCTCCATCGACTTTTTTTTTTATGTTATGCATGTTCATGTTCCATATACAAACATAGAAATAAAATGTAATAAGTAAATGTACATTTATATATAGTAGAGTATACATTATTGCATAAACAAAAAAGTGTGCCATAGCAACGAGTGATTCATAAACAATACAAATGTTTTCAAAGTCATGTCACATGTTGTGTCTCAAAATCTCTTCTATCTACTTCTCTCCATACTTTGTTTCTTACATGTTTAATATGCCACGACAAAACATAGTCGATATAATTAATATAAATTTTCTCCGTGTTCCATTAATTATAAAACAAGGCAAGTTAAACAACATAATGACTTACAAATTGTTCAATTAAACCTTGATACTTCAACATATATATAAATTCATTGGTTGGCTCTTCTTTGTATGTTATGACCTACTAGAAGACATGCATGGATGAGTGTAAATTAATTATTTAAATATAAATATAAAAAAAAATATGAAATTTTAAGTAAGGCTGAAAACGTAAGTACTAACAAAATTTGTGATCAACCCTTTTCTTCCTTGTCATCATCTCTTATGTGTTGAATGGGTTCCATTTTTCATTCTTTTCTGTTGCAACAAAGGAATTGAAAAATAGTATTTCATACGATAATTAAATTCGATGTACATAAAATAATAAATAAATGATTGCATGCCTCTCATGCACATTGTTGTTGGGATGCCTCCTCTTGTGATGCAATTATGTTCATTTCTTTTACCATCTCATTGTACACTTTTTTGGACATCCCTACCAGCATGTATTGTCTTTCCCCTCGTTTGTTGCTTGGAATTTTCATAATCTTCCTGAAAAATGAAAAAGCACAATATTTTTTTTTAAATGGACGTGAAAGTAAATATAGAAAAAAAAACTAATTTGTTAATTTTTAGCACATATTATAGAAAAAACATGTTTAGTAATAATACCTTTTGAATGATTCTTTTTTGTTATTGAATTTTTTCTCTATTACAAGTCTCACGGGTCTCATTGACCATTTCTCTGGAAACACTTCATGTAGATTATGTACACTTTATGTATAACCTGATTCCTAGAGTCAATGGATTGATTTTTGTATTGTAAGTGGAAAGTACATCTATATGTTCTTTCCACTTATTGAGTTTCTTCAAGTTCTTTCTCTGCATGACACGCATTACCTAATACACATAATTAATTTAAACCTATAGATAATTTAAGTATATAATCAAATTTTCAATAAAACATAAAGAACTTTCTCCATTCTCTTGTTGGGATGAGCTACCATCACACTCGCTGCAATAAGTTGTTTTATTTAAATTTATATTGGCCATCTTCTATTAAAAAAAACATGAATAGTTAGATATAGAAATTACTAAATAGTTTTACAAAATAATATGTTGATGCATATAATGAAATAGTACAACCTAGTGTGTTAAACATACTTATACACACCAGTGTTCATTACTACATATTGTGCACTTCCTAATCCATACACATATGATACTAAAATCATTCGTATTTACATTTTTAACTAATTGGTGTTGTGGATGGAAATATGTTGTTATGACACAAGGGGGCATATATAGGGTTAAATGTATATGATATGACCCCAATAGGGGTATATATGGGGCTAAATTTACTTGTAATGTGTAAATATATATGTAATAGGGTCAACCTAATAGTAAAGAGGACTCATGTGTAGGTGTGAATACGTATATATAGAGATCATGTATTCAATATTGAGGACACATGAATTGTGATGTACAAATGTATTTGGTTTTGTGGAGAAGGTTCTCATATTCTTTAAGAATTTATTACGTAACTTATCTATCCTGGATTTGTGCTCCATAATCACATTTTGTACATGGTGTAACATTAATATAATATGTGCACCGCATGATGTGAATTTGTTTTTTGAAAAAAACATGATAGTGACATGGTCTGGGATCCAATGCAATGAGTTGTACCATTGAAATGGGTACTAAACACCCCATATAAAAGTAAAAAAACCCTATAAAAATATATATCTTAAAAAAAGAAAACCCCCTTGTGAAATATAGAGAGGGGAACCAAGAAAAATAACAAGAAAGAAAGGGCTTCCAATACTAAAGGTAACGATGAAACCCTTGTATTTGTTTTTAGAATGTTGCATTGAAGATAGTTTGAATCAAATAGGGAAATATTGAAATGATCAATATAATAAAATCACATACCTAAAATTTCTCTTCTGCAGATTTGTATGTGGCCTACAGTGATCTCTTCCAAATTTTGATCTTCAAAAAAATCAACCCACTCCAAAGTATTCACTGGTAAATCTCTCTTGCACAAATCACCCCTCTCAATTTTTCCAAATGAATGAAATAATGAATAGTGTTTTCATTTATAAACACATACATTTAGAAAAACGAAATTCTCACTTGTTTTTTCGATTTATATTTTGGCGCATTGATGATTAAACCGAGTGCAATTTTTTTGCAACATATATTTTCAATGCGTTATATAGTTTAGTGCACCTATGTTCTTTAAACAACATTGATGAACTTTAAATAATTGATGCACTTTAAAGAGAACATGTTCACTTTAAAGAGCACAGTGTGCTTTAAAGTGCATAGGTGTACTTTGTATGTATAGAAACACCAATGAAAAAGTATACATTTATAATTTTATTTGGTTTTTTTCGCTATACAATTAGTGCACTACACAATTTTAGGCACCCTGATGCACAATCAACCTACAAATGCATTGGTGTCAATTTTATTGACATAATAGAAATGAAAACCATTACAATTAAATTTTACAGATATTTTTCTTTGCAAAAATAGTAATGGAGGTGACGCTTTAGTTCTTTCATAATTTAGCGCACTAATGCCTTCTTATATATAGATTCACCAATGCATTTGTAACTAATTAAGAGCACCAATAACTTTTAAAATCCTTTCAAAATTTTGTTTGAAGTTAGAATGTTCTATGCTTCCAAAACTTTCTTTTAAGAATTGACTCACGTATTGATGATGGTTTTGGCTCAAATGTACAAAAAAAGGGTTATAATATCAAATGGCCAATTTTTTAGATTCCAACTCATTCCATACCATTGCAAGTTTGTCAAATTATCCCCCATCGTTTGAAGTAAGTCTAGATTTTATGTATAATTCATTTATCTGATTGAATTTATGTCATATATGCACATGCATTTGAATAGTTGTTCATTGAATTTTATAGGATCATGATTCTGGATCGATATTGGATGCACAAGATATTCCACTAGTCCAAAAATGTCGCAAGTTCTTATCAACAGAAAGATGGTGCAGGTAAATGTTTGATGAAAATGGACAACTACTTTTCCTTGTCAATTGTAAGATGCCATATTTTAGCAACCTACAGCCTGTGTCAATGGTATTATGTAAGGTATCGAATTTATTATAATAAGCATAAAAAAAATATTACGACAAATACCAACAAAACAACAAAACATAGAGAACAATAACACCAACAATGGTACCTTTATTTATATAAATCTAAGTTCACTTGCCTCTTAGAAGGGGAAACCTCTACCAGAGCAGAGCTCTATTACAATAATTCTCAAGACAATACTTTCTCATGCATTCTACTCCTATTTATACCAATTCTTTCTTCAAGAGAACATTCTAGAGGAAGATAATTCTAGAAGAGAAAACTTCTATTAAGTATTCTTACATTAGACTTGTCCACATTATTATATAGGTCTTATTTACTAATGTCAGCCTTTTTTACATAGAAAAAATATTATTCTACCTATGTGAGGGGTTAAGGATGTTAGGTTTGTAACATGCCATCCCCCTTGAAAAAACAACCTTGTCCTCAAGGCTCGAGCTGGTGAATTTTTTGCAGAATGGTAGTTCGCTCCCAGGTGGAATATTCTAGTGGTGTATCGTTCCATTGAACCAAAAATTCCTTGATGGTCCACTTACAGAGACAATGCTTGCACTGGTCCAAGACTATTTGTGGTTGCAACCAAATTGATTCTTCTTCATCCAACTCAGGGAGAATGGTTTGAGTTTGGAAATTAGTGCCAAGCACTTTCTTTAAGCAAGAGACATGAAAAATAGGATGGAGCTTAGAGTGACCTAGGAGATACAATCGGTAGTCCACTCAACCACTCACTAGAGAAATATATAAGGACCATAAAACTTGGGGTCAAGTTTCTAACAATGTTCATCTTTGAGTGAAGTTTGCTTATAAGGTTGCAGATGAAGAAACACATGTTACCCTTCAATAAATTAACATTTTGAATGACATTGGTATGCTTGTTGCTTCATGGGATTCTAAGCCATGACCAAATTTTCTTATAGGGTACAAAGAATGGTTGTGTGGATTTTAATAGTATTGTCGATGTTATGAACCTTGGAGACACCTGGTAGGTAGGAGATAATAAATAATGGAAACCATGGAAAATTAGCCCATTTGAAAAAATTATCCCTTAAAATCATCTATGCTGGAAAGGTCTTGGAGTGTAGAACGCCATGGAGGGATTGTGCATAGGTTACAGACACTAGAACCCCAAAAAACATCGTTTAAGGCCTCAAAACGACTGCTTCAAAGGGAGTAATGCGAGTGGCAACATGGTAACATGTATTGTACCACTATTAAGATAGGGGCAACCACTGAGCCCAATGAGTTAGTCGGTATGATGCAAAACATTACAAATATGTTTCCAAACACTTGTTGAGAACTTTAGTTTCTCCATCATTCTGGGGTTGATAGGTAGTAATGAGATGCAATTGGGTTCCTTGGAGCTTGAACAATTCTTGCCAAAAATTGCTGGTAAAAGTTGGATCACAGTTGGAGACAATAAAGTGAGGCATGCAATGGAGTTTGAAGATATTATCCATAAACATTTGATCCAATGTGGATGTGGTGAATGGGTGTTGAGGAGCACACAAATGAGCATATTTGGAAACCGTATCTACTACCACCATTATGATTGAATTATTACCCAAGTTGGGTAATCCAACAATGAATTCCATAGAAATATATGTCCAAATAGTAGTTGGAATTGGGAGTGGTTGGAGTGTTCTTGGAGTTTGATGGTTTAAACCTTATTTCATTGACAAGTATCGCATTCATCAACAAAGGTGTGGATGTCATGTTTCATACCTTCCAGAAAAAAAGAATGTTTGACCCATTCATAAGTTTTGGTAAAGCCTAAATGTCCAACTATTGGTGGATCATGAAGTTTAGAGAACACAATGGATTTAAGGTAAAACCTTTTGTTTAAATACATATCACCTTTATAGTGAATCTCTTCATTATGCCAAGAGTATCCTCGAGAAGCTTTATAATCCTGTCACAATTTTCAAATTAGGTGAGAAATTTTGGGGTCTTATAACCATTCCTAGTGAATGGCTTGAAGCCAATATTCTACGATGAAAGAGAGGGAAAAGAGGGACCCTTCTTCTTCATATTTACTTGAAAGATAATTCACAATCAAATATTATTTTCCCTCATTTTCAATGATCTCATAATCATATCCAAATAGCTTGGTCATCCACTGTTGTTGCTCCATTGATGAAATTTGTTGTTCTAGAAAACACTTGAGGATGTAATGATCGATTGTAAATTGGAAGCATTTCCCCAATAGATAAGGATTCTAGATATACACTACATGAATAATATCTAAAATTTCCTTTTCATAGGTTTATTTTCCCAAATGTCACTCCAAAATTTGACTTCTAGTGAAATCCAAAGGTTGGCCAACTTGCATGAGGACTTCCTCAATTCCTTTCCCCGAAGCATCACATTCTAGAACAAAAGTCTTTGTGAAGTATGGCAGTACCGGGATAGTAGTCATGCACATAGGATATTTCAATGCATGGAAGGATTGATCAGCGATGGTAGTCCAACTAAAAGCATTCTTTTTAGGGAGAGTGGTGAGAGGATTTGCAATTTTTCCATAATTTTGAAAAAAAATTGTGATAATATCTCGTTAAACCTAGGAAAGCACACAAGCTTTTAATATTTTTAGGGTGAGGCCAATCCTTCATAGCTTCAATTTTCTTAGGATACACCCATACACTATCCTTGCTGACAATATGACCATGTTATTCAACTCCAGTGGCTACAAAAGCACATTTAGATTGTTTAATAAAAAAATTATGCTTAGACAGAAGATGTAGAATTTGATCCACATGGACAAGATGGGATTTCCAAGTTTTATTATAGATGAGAATATCATCAAATAAAAATAATACAAGTTGTTGGAGGAAAGGATGGAAAACATGATTCATGAGACTTTGAAAAGTGGAGGGGGGATTATATAGGCCAACGGGCATGATCAAGAACTCATAGTGACCCTCATGAGTTTAAAATGTAGTATTCGGAATGTATTCCTCTTTCATATGTATCTAGTGCTAGCCTGGACATAGATATATTTTGGTAAAGTAATGAGCACCACTCGATTCATCGAAAAGGTCATCAATGAAAAGAATTAGAAATTTTTCTTTGATTGTGATTTTGTAGATGGAACGAAAATCAGGGCACATGCACCAAGTGCCTTCTTTCTTGAGTGCCATGAATTCAAGAGAAGAATAGGGGCTGGTAGTGGGATGGATCACACTTGCTTCGAGCAACTCTTGAACTATTTTCGCATTTTCATTTTTCTAGGAAAATAAATGACGATAAGGCAGAACATTGGGAAGAATATTTCCTGGGATTAGGGGAATGGAATGATCATGGGTGCCACAGGAAGGGGAATTCCACGGGGAGTGTTAAAAATAGCTTGGTGTTGGGAGAGTATAGATTAGAGGTTAGGATGCATAGAATGGAGTTAAGAAATAATGCTAGAATGACCTTTTTTTAGTATCTTTTCCATTCGGTGGGAACTGATGATCTTAGAGGATATTTTCATGATTCCTTGGAACTTATATTGTTGTCCCTCCTGTTAGAATTGCATGATTAATTCCTTAAATTCCACGATAAAGGGGTCGAGTGGGCGTAACCATTCAACACCGAGTACAATGTCACAAGCACCCAAGTAAATAGAAAACATATGATATTTTAGATGGTATTGACCAATTTGTAGGCATACATTTTCAAAACGCCCCCCACATTTCATGGAACCTCCATTGGCAATCATGATTTGAAAATTGTTGATTGTGCAGATTTAGTAATTGATTTCTTGGGAAATGTGGCTATGAATAAAACTATGGGTGTTTCCACTATCAACTAGGATGAAAACTTTCCTATGCTTAATGTATCCAATTAACTTGACGGTTTGGGGATTAGAGAACCTAGTTAGGGAATTCAGTGGAATCAGGGTTTCAACTTCTGGAGGATTAGATGGCGGAGTAGGAAAAATCAACATCTTCATCATAAACATCCTAAAAAATGGCCATAAAAATCTTGTGTGATTTACACTNTGGGGATTAGAGAACCTAGTTAGGGAATTCAGTGGAATCAGGGTTTCAACTTCTGGAGGATTAGATGGCGGAGTAGGAAAAATCAACATCTTCATCATAAACATCCTAAAAAATGGCCATAAAAATCTTGTGTGATTTACACTAGTGCCCCATAAAATATTTATCATCACAGTTATAACAATTACCCTTGAGTTAGAGTTCAACCATTTCTTCTAAAGTTAATTTTTGGATCTTGAGAGGAGTGATAGGAGGGGTGGGATTGGTGCGTCTAGGGCGAGGTATAAATGAGGGTTTTATTCTCTGGGAAGAGATGACCTATTGTTCTTCCTTGGCTCATTTTTTAGCTTCCAACCAAGTCTGAGGGTGAACCATTAAGACTTGGGCTCAAATTTCATCCTTTAGGCCACTGATAAAGAATTCCCTGAAAAAGGCATCTGACATGCCCTCTATTTTGAAAGCGAAGTGATCAAAGGAAGAGATAAATTCCTTCATTGTGACATATTATTTAAACTTGGTAAAAAAACCCAAAGGGTGTGTGTCAGTTTCAAAGTGTTCATAAAGATCGACAATAAATTGTGTCCAAGCAACATACCCTTGGCGTGAAGTTTTACGCCATTTCCACCATTTCCAATGTTCAAGATCTAGATAGAGG
The DNA here is from genome assembly GCA_010110895.2 of Picea sitchensis. Classification (NCBI taxonomy): domain Eukaryota; kingdom Viridiplantae; phylum Streptophyta; class Pinopsida; order Pinales; family Pinaceae; genus Picea; species Picea sitchensis. Next base: position 273,878 of record SNQJ01S0004436.1, on the reverse strand, counting down.
ATACCATAACAAAGTTTGTCCAAATCATTAGTAATTCCATGCAAGGAGAAATTATGTCCCATTTGAGTGACCCAACCTATGGGATCCAAGCCATCAAATTTGTTCACCTTGACTCTTGGAAGACATAGTTTGTGATGAGGGTGATTGGAATGAAAGCCTTGGAAATGGGAAGATTAAAAATCTTCATGGTAGGAAGGTTGTTTAGAGGAGTTAGGGCCCTATAATTAACTCATGAAGTGGTGCATCTTGGTAGAGAGGGAGTATATGGATTGTTGCACACCTCACATATCAAATTTGGCGGTAGCCATATCATATTTTAGGGTATAAATATCATAGTTGACAATATAAATATTATAATTTATGCCCTAGATGTGATGCTTGCTTCTCTATTCATTGAAAGTGATCAATTTGGTGATTTGTTGATTGCAGGTGAGAGCCATTTGGGAATAAGAAGAAAGTGGGATGGTGGGTCCACATAGAAAAAAAGGCTACATGTGAGGGGTACCACAATAGGCAGGGAGAATATAGGAATCCAATGAGATAGGTGGAAAATAAGGGTGTTGGGAAGGGTGGGTTGGTCCACTGAAAAAAAATGATTAGAAGTGATAGGTACCATGACGACCAAGGAAAAGAAAGGAATCCAATGGGATAGGTATTGAATAATGGTATCGACAAGACCACTATACTTGTTTTTTCTACTCCTACGAAGTTATACTCTAGTATGAAGAATCCTCTAGTGATGGAATGCCCAAATTGTTAACAGAGAAAATTGTGTAGGAATTTCTCAACCTCGATGAAGGAGTTGGGATTGCATTTCAAAATTTCTCTTCTATTTCTATTCTATTCCATTCCCAAGGGTTAGGTTTTTCAGTATTCCTATATACAAGGGATTTCCATGTGATATAGCTCTTTGATATACATGTAGGGTTGAATAGTAGTACTTGACCTATTATCTCAACGCACCAATGAAGGAGGCTTGATCGTATCCTTAGTCGTACTACCTGATTACCTAGGTACTAGAGAAGAGTCTTCTTGAGTGTTGTTCTCAGTACCATTATAGCAGTCAGGTGGTGGACAATATGATTTAAATATTGTTTTAAGATACCTAGGGGAATCCTTATATACGTGAAGGTATGTGGGAGTGATGGTCGTGTACATGTGATGTCTGATGTGGTACTAATCGAAGGGGTACCAATAAGGGTTACAAATGTTTCCAACAAGTTGAAACATTTGTTTCAAGTAACCCATGGAATCGTCCATATTTCCTATGTGCATTATTCCCCAGCCACATTTTTTCCCATCGATTGATAGATCTCTATGCTTTAAAGACATTAGAAGGACACACCTCTAACCGAAACAACTTTGTCCCAAAATTTATGTAGAGGAAAGTTCTCTAATACATCTTGTAAGGTACTAGATGTATTATAATAAACAAAAGCATAAATATTACAACAAATACCAATGGAGCAACAAAATATAGAGAATAATAACACCAACAATGATAAATTTATTGTAGAAATCCAAGTTCATTTTCCTCTTCTAGGAGGAAACCTCCAGCAGAGCAGAGCTCTATTAAAATAATTCTTAAGACAAGGCTTTCCCGTGCATTCTACTCCTATTTATACTAATTCTATGTTCAAAAGAACATTCTATAGGAACATCTTTCTACAAGCATAAACTTATATTAATATTTCTTACATTAGACTGGTTCACATTATTATATAGGCCTTATTTACTAATGTTGGCCTTTATTACATAAAATACATAATATTCTACCTACGTGAGGGATTATGGAGGTTAGGTCCCTAACATATTACATCGTGTATTGGATTATTTTTTATTACACACCGATAATATGTGGTTGTTCAAAATGTAAAGGGTTAAATAAGAATCCTTGACGTGTCACATTGTCCCATTATATTAATGATCAACTACCCAAATTTGATGGTCTAATACCTCTGAGTGTGGTCAAGAATCCAATAGGTGATATATAAAATACATGTAGGAACACTTCCATGTGATCCTTTTTTGAAAATTTGGAAGCCATTTCAACTATTTTTCATCCTAAATTGGCCAAATTGTCTACTTCTGTTGAGTTAACAAAGATTTCCAGTGATCCAAAATATGATATCAATACTACCTAAACCATCTCTACTAAGAGATCCAAAATGTTGTATGACCTAAGAGAAAAAATTTCCAAGTACACACCAAAGTCCGTTCAATTGTTGGAAGGTAGCGACGACTTCCTCTTCCTATCCATTTGTAAAGTAAATACCAAACCTTTTACAATTGAGCTTTGAATGGTGCTTGGTTGTCTTCCATGCATGTGCCCAATGTTGGAACCATATTCATTTTTTGTGGTAACAGTTATATGATTTCCAAGTACAAAATAGATGTTGCAAATCTTGGGTTGTTTATCCTTTCACATCTATTTTTTCCTCCCAAACAATCAATAGCACTTATACCATAGTGTGATCCACTTTATAGTCACTCTAATCAATTGAATATTGTTAAATACAATCATAGCATTTCCATGTGTAGTATGTGCATGAGTGGTTATGCTTCTAGAAACTTTAATATGAAAAACCTGTTATATATCGATGGTCATCCATGAATTCATGGGAACATTGTAAGGTTCATAAATAGTTGTAAGTCCTCATTATTTAGTACAATTTTTTCCTTTGAGGAACACTCCAATAAGAAAGAGTTCTTTATGAAAAGGAAGGCATCCATATTTTTTGTTGTCCATGCAATACGTAGTTTGTATCCCAATGATGAGTTAATTTTCATAGACCACCAACCACTCATGAAAAACACCTTGCATTGGGTCTACCTTTAGACATTCCCTTGGGGCATACTTAAAAAGGATGATTGAGTATTTTTGGATTTTCAATGGAACTAATGTAAATGTATTGCTTAATTTGACATATTTTTTATAAAGTGGTTGGTTGCATGTTACAATAATTACATCAAATATGGGGACTAAACCCTATAACATCTACACATGGACTTTTTATTTATTTATTTTATTGAGTTTTATTAATATTTTTTGTATTTTTAAATATTAATATAAATTTAATTTAATTTAATATTCATTTAACCTTAACAAATCACTAAGCTCGTGATAGTTGGCTAATATGTATTAACTCTAAAAAAATATGGGTTGAAACTAAGGATCCTTATGTTTTCCCAAAACATTGCAACAAAGTGTTTTTTTACCCAGATGTGTTGGATGGGTATTGGTGGTTCATATTGAGACATGATCCAAGATCAAAACATATTTTTGAGAAAAACAAATGTTATAATTTCAAGTGAGAAAGATAATCAAAGTGATGGCAACGAAGAATGATATGCAAATGCTTTGTTTCTACATTTATATTGTGGATGTGTCATTTTATTATGGGTATCTATAATGGCCAATTATGATTTTTTTTCTTTATTTTATAATGTTGAATATGAAAAGTTCACAACTATTTACATCCACCATATTGAAAATACATTAAATTGTACAAACATAAGATGTGGTTTTCATATATTTTATTGTCATATTTATTGTTTAGTATAGCAAACATATGTTGTATTGTATTAACATATGTTTATGTTAATCTTTGAATTACTAAGCATTAATTGAGATATCACAAAGTTGGTGGCGTATTGATATAATACAATAGTAAAGATTTATTTTAAATTATATTTTATTTTAAAAAATGATGATATTAAAAAATCAAACCTCAAATATTTTGTCAATGTTTGAAAAATTCAAAATTCAAATAAATATATACTTACCTTGATGGAACTTCTAAGGACAATTTCAAGAAAATAACTTCTTGCAACATCTATGAATTTTGGAATAACACTTGTGGTGTTGGCATTAACAACTTTGATAGCATTCGCAACCTTAACTAGTGCAACTATCATGGCCTTCACCTATTCCACTCCATCCTTTGGTTTTCTAAACATATAAACTTATATTAATAATTATTTTTACATTCTCCTTGAAATAAATGTTAGTATAGGAAGAAAATGGAAATTCTAAAAGGTTTTTATTCTAGGGCCTAATCATAATTAAGAATTTTTTTAAGGATCCATACTTATCTAAAAGTATAGAAACATTTTTCAATTTTACTAATTCTTAAATTATTAATGTTTTTGTTTTCATATTTAATAATTTAAATTTAAGTAATTGTAAGTTTTAAGTAATAAAAATTCTTAAATGTAACTATTATAAATTTAATGAAAAATTATTATAGCTTATCATTAAAATAGATTAAAAATAACATTTCATAAGAGTAATTATTCAAATTGATTTTTTCATTCATTAAACAAATCCAATATTTGTATGCATTTTAATACAAAATCAACGAGATACAATACTTACCATACTTTTTCTGTGGATGGGGTGTTTGGGAAGAGAGAGGAAGCGATAAATCCCCCCATGGAAAATAGGTGGCATATAAATGACATATCTCACCAAGACACAAATCTAGCTTCATTAACCTCTCCTCCAACATGTGGACAGTACTCTAGGTCATCACTCTAACCACAAAGCCACCTGACTACACGAGCCCTCCACCGAAAAAAAACTAAAACATTTAAAGCAATGTGATCCTCTCGAGACGTAAGGAGTGGTAAACCATGTTCCTTCCCACGATTATTCCTTCCAACTAAGATGAACGAAAGAGGAACATGGCCAAGTGGAATCAACCAATTTCATCTCTTCTCCAGCTAGCACCCAGTGACAATACCCTAGCATCGAAACCTTGCATCAACAGTTAATACAGGGGCTCCCCCCCAAGGTAGTTGAGGTCAACAAACACAAGATCCCCTGCGCGTCCTCAATTTTGGGTGCGATTTCGAGGCACAACCAGCAAGGCCATAGGGGTGCAACTCTAAATGATATTTATGAGGCATCCTATCACCACCTAGACTCATTCTCGCCTCCTTGATATCCCTCTCTATGACGAGATATGCATACCAAGTGAGGAACGAGACCCCTAGCTACTTATTGATGCCTGCTCTACAACTTGAGAACGTTTTCTAGTATTACATATCCCTCTCCTCTAATAGCGAGTGGCCCTCTTTACCCCCTCTCTCCACCTTGTATCACCCATCTTTACATGCCCTCATCCCTAACACCATGGCTCCCAGACATGGCTATGCTCCTATCTACATATGCGACTCTGGAAACCATGGGGATTCCTCCTCAAGGAGTCAAGAAGAGGGTTGTCCAGACTCAAGAGTTCAATACGAGGCCTACAATGCAACCAAAAATTATGAATCAAATACTCCTCACCGTTTCTAGAGAGCTATGGAGGAAGTGTAAGACACCGTCAGTTTAGAGAGGGAAATGACTAGATACTCTAAAGTAGTTGAGACCACTATTCATTTGGTCCCAGATGTTGGCCATACACGAGGTCAGGACACCCTTTATTGGAATAATATTGAATTATACTGACACATCAATACCTTTATGGGAGAAATGCTTCAAACAAGGGAAGACGCTCAAAATATTGTACAACTTCAGGTTGATGGTCTTCATATGATGATCAGAGAGATCCTCTCCCATCTCCCCTCGGCTCACCAGAATATGCCACCTCCCACAACAACTCGTCACTAGCAATCAAGTCTCAATGAAGCACAACTAGCAGATCCTCTAGCCTCCTTGGCGGGGCCTTCGACGCCATGAAGCAGGGTACCAAATTAGTATTTTTGTATAATGATAGCTAACAATAGGCCTAGGCTTGTTATTTTCATAGTAACTCTGGACTCTCTTGTATTTATTGTTTTTTGAACACTTCATAAACAATATATATGTCCGGATGGTATTTACCTTTGTTGTTGGTCTGGCTCCCCAAGTGGCAAACCAACAAAAATGATTTTTGGTTTGTATAATCTTTTAAAAAATCAATAGAATTTTTCCCGTGAACTTACAAAAAACAAATACTTACCATACTTTTTTAATAGAAGATTCATAAAGTTAGTAATAGAGCAAAAAATTGTGAAACCATTTAGTCAAAAGTGTATAGATCAAAATTTATTATTATTCTTTCTATTTAATATTTTGGATTTAATTAAATAAATTTAATATATTATGATAGTTGAATAATATAAATTAATAAAATCTTTGAAAAAATTAAAATATAATAATTGTGATTTTAGTAAACAATTATATTATAACTTTGTCCTATAATATTTGAATAATAAACATTAAAAAGATAACATCATTACTACATCATTATATTATTATTAGTGAATAATGTTATTATTACAACATACATAAAATAAATAATTATTCAAATCACAGTCATTTCACTCATCATATTTATGTATTTTTGTTGCTAAACACAATTAATCAACATATTGTATCTTTCTAGACAACAAACAATTCAACTTGAAGAAGAGTTAAACATTATATGGTATTAATGGTTGTGAGTTTTTGCAATCACAATCCAAATTAATTAAACGATTTCATAAAAGTAAAGTTAAACATTAAATGACAATTGTAAATTTAAATGACTAGTACATCTCAAATTTAATTTAAAAATGGAGAAATCATCAATAATGTTAGTCATTAGCATACTCATAATGCATTTTATAAATCAAACAACAACAACATCAACATGATATGAAAAAACATAATATACATGAGCGATATACATATCAATATACATGTCAAATATAGATGTCACAAAAATAAATAAACTTATCATATATACATCTCAAGTCAAATATAAAACAATCAATATACATGTTAAATAGTACCCCTACTAGCTAGCTCCACCACCAGAGCTAGAGACATCAGTTCCTTCGCTACCAAAGGTAGAAGCATGTGTATAAGTACCTATGTAAAAAATCAATGATGAAAGTATACTCTCAAATGCCTCTCCACTAGGATGAAGCTCATGTGAAGCACTGGATGTGAACACAATGTACACAACATCAATAGCATGTGACACATGTGGAGGAGGAGGAGGATTGGTGGATGGTGACACATGTGGAAGAAAAGTGGGAGGATCAATCAATGGTGAAATGAGTGGAGGAGGAGGAATAGGAGGAGGATCAATGGATGGTGATACATGTGGAGGATAAGCAGGAGGATCAATGGATGGTAACACATGTGGTGGATAAGTAGGAGGATTGGTGGATAGTGACACAAGTTGAGGAGGAGGATGAGGAGAAGGATTGGTGGATGGTGACACATGTGGAGGAGAAGTAGGAGGATTGGTGAATGGTGAAAGATGTGGAGGAGGAGGACCAGGTGTTGTAGAGGATGTGGGTTAGTCTCCTGATAGGCCAAATGGAGTGGAATCATGAGTATCATTTGTTATCATCTTGATATGGCCGAGGGAACCAACAATATGATGAATCAGTGACATCATGTCATGAGGCAAGGTCTCCCATATCATAGACGGGTCTGATATCCATAATATCTCTTGAACAAGTATGGGTACCACTCCATAGCTAGCCATCATACCACAGAGGAAATACACCACCTCTGTCCAGACTCTCCAATCTGGCTTGTGTGGCATGTCAGGTCTATGTACTGGAGTTTAGTACTCTAGTGCCTCCTCCATCTCCTCTTCCAGTTGGGGAGGTGCATCCCCAACATATGTGTCAATATCTACAAGAAATGTATAATAATAATAATAATAATATAATTGAAACAAAATGTTACAATAAATTGAATGTGCATTAAATAAGACATAAAAAATATGGAACTAGACTTATCAAAAACTAACCATAATATTAACTCTCTCATCTGGTGTCTCGGCTACTGTAAATAAAATATTTGGACATCCTCTCAAATCCATCCCTGTGTATAGGTACTGTACAATATCGAGGACAATATTTTCCTCTCTAGCCAAAAAATCACATACCTCCCTACCAACCAGAGGGCATATTCACTATGGTTGGCCCCTCTTGGGAAACCATTTCCCCCACATGTGCATACACAAATCAAACATAGGCCTAAGAGTAAGACGAGGCACTTATGATTGAGTGGCATGAACCCTATAAAAAATAATGTAAATATCTCTTACGTGAATGGGAAGAATATGCTCCCATCCAAAATGATGCAACAACGATCCAACACAAAACAAAAATGTCTCCAAAAAACTATTTTTCTACCTAATCAATTAGGGCCTTTTCACTAAACTATATAGATAATGCATCAAAGATAAACTAATACAATTCCCATCATAGGTAAAGTGTGACAGTGCCATGATATAATACATAGGCACCTAACCTCCTCTCTATGAAATGAATCCATCCACATCTGACCACCAACAACATGGAATCCCAAAGTGAAAATAATTTATAGACTAGTATATCTATGCACATATGCTAGTTGGGTATATCATGTAAAAACAGGTGGTGCATCAGAGAATTGGATCTAAAGCTCCCCCTCTTAGATAACCCAGTGATGAATAAACATCCTCCTCTGTGGATCGATACCAAAATTCAGAACCTAACCTAAATGCTTCTTGACCATGATCCCAATGATGGATCAACTATTGTAACAACATAGAGTCCCCTTGAGGGATGTGCACACCTCCTATAACTTGAGGAGGCCAACATCTCTCAAAAGGGCACATGTATATTGTTTAATAGGGTGAATGCACCTCTCCTTCTCCCTCTATTGAGCCTCTCACTTACATACAAATTCGTAGGTTTTGACCCATTGTTTCTCCTCCTCTCGTTGTTGTCATCTCTAATTCACATACAATTTTTTTTCGGAACACACACACACACACACACACTGAGATAAAATGAATTTAAATTATAAAACACACACATATATATAAATAACTTTTATTTAACAAAAACTAAAATTAATTTTTGTTTGCAAAAAAATGTTGAAAAGTAATCAGTGTGCCTAAAAGAATCACTATGCATTGCCATTGGTGCTCTATATAAGAAAAACANATAAAACACACACATATATATAAATAACTTTTATTTAACAAAAACTAAAATTAATTTTTGTTTGCAAAAAAATGTTGAAAAGTAATCAGTGTGCCTAAAAGAATCACTATGCATTGCCATTGGTGCTCTATATAAGAAAAACACCACCACCATGTGGGGTTTTTACTATCATTCACCGATGATCCACTTTATTGTTTCACCGCCACTTAGTTTAGTGGTGCATCCCATAAGATGCACTACATTGCTAAATTGTGAAATATTTGGCACAGTGTCGTGCTCTTTGCAACATCAATGTGTTTGTTGGATTTAGGAGTGTTGACCTATATATAGCTCACATGTATTAAAAAATATTTCAAATTATTGCAAAGCTTGATGTCCCTATGTTATACTCAAACTAAAGTAGGTGTGTTCCCCTAGTAAAAGTATTTCAAATGTTTGATGACATATATGGCTCATAATTCTATCAATCACTTGAATGTCATTAGCAATTTATTGTCTTCATCTATGCATATAGTTATAATGTTAATAGGTCCTGATTGCATTTTTAAAGGATGATGACTCATACTACAAAGTTGGTCTGCATATACACCATTATTCCATCACGCAACAAGGCTGGTGACCATCCTACAAACCACATGTGGTATATAATGTTGGAGCAAACAATGTATATATATGATACATGGAAAGCGATATATGTTTAGTTATTTGAGTAGTGTTTTGAATAATCACTAGGATATTGGAAAATATCATGATATCATACAAGTATTGGCACTATCACATAACCATTGTGATTTCATGATGGTAAGAAAGATAATATGGTATGCACTCTTGAATCATAATTTCAAAATGTTATTGGTATATGGTTTTGGTAATAAGTTATGTATATGGCATGTCGTTGTAATATAAAAGAGTTTGATAAATGTTTGGGCATATGATATATGGTAATGTGGTTATATGAAAGTTGTGACATATAAAACATTGGTGGAATCCACGTCGATCCATTCATTAACTCTGGTGCACTAATGATGTCGAGTTCACAACTCACTACTTTGGAACTTGTTAGCATTACTTTTGACTTCTCATTTACTCATCGAAAGTGTGGATATGCAGTTGACATCTGTGTTGAAGTTTTTCTTGGCTGAGCTTGAACCATGGTAGTTGAAAATGTATTTTTGGAAAACATTTAATGCAAGTTGAAGCTTTGCAATGGAAACATCTCTGGTTGAAGGTGAATACTCTATGTAGTTAAAAGAACTATTGTAACTTTATTTTGTTAATGATAGCTTGGCCTTGGTTTAGCTAGAATGTTGAGTTTTCCCTCCTCTTTTGTTTCCTCACTCAGAAATACAAAATTTATGGATCACATAAGAATTGGCATGGGTTGAAGTCTGCATACTCAATAATATTTAAAATATGTGTGATACCTTGTCTATGTTTGGGGTTATCACTAATTGGGTTGTGGTTAACTATTGTTGGCTCGTTGGCATTCATTCCTCCGTATTGTCATTTTATATTTGTTGTATTTCATATGACTCTACATACTTTGTCATAAAAGTCTTTAGACCTCACTCTATATAAGATGTATTGAGTTGGGCTCTATCTTGTTCCAATATAATTTGTATTGTAGTGATGAACCATAGGTCTTGAAACTGCATTATGTAAAGAAAAAGGATTTTGGTTTTTATGTGGTTTTGGAGTCAAATATGCATTGTAACCTACAAAACTTACAATCATTCGCCCATATTACCATTTTCCGTACATTTACACATATAAGCCCGAATTCACATATCTCTAATACTCTCGATTGGTCCATATTAAAATGAATCTTATGAAATTAAAGAGCTGTTATATATCTCTAATACTCTGTTATATGAAAACCCTGGTAAAAACGAATGATGCATGATGTGTGAAAGAGGTATTATAAGTATCTGGTTTCTTTTGTTGTTGTCGTTTATACTTATAATTTTTTATTTCCCTACAAAAGTATGCCCCAGCCCTATATTTGGTTAAGGATGTTATAGTAATGATGTATATAAATTAAATATGATATAAAGATTGATATAATATTTTGAAACAAAATTTAAGAGGAAACAAGGAGATTGATATGAAATAAAAAAGAAATGCTTATGTGGATTATTTACTTTCTAATTACGAGGAAAGAGTATGTATGATTTTTCCCATATCATTCATTATTTCCTTTTCAGTTCCCTCTTATAATATCAGTCTCTTTTATATTGTAACATGGGCCTTGCTAAACATATTTAACAAAATTTTGTGAAGTATGTCTTATGGTTATAGATGAGTTTATTTTGTAGAGGAAACATATGAGGAAGGGGTATAAAACCAAATGTTGTATGGAAAGAAGGAAGAAATAAAAGAACACGTTTTGTTACATATTTTGATGCCAATTCTGATGAATTCAACTAACTAATTCAAACAATATGCCTGGAACTTACAGGACAACCAAATTTTCCTCAACCATTTGTCCCTCCTGATATGCCATTGCGACCTCACCCAAGTATTATGGATGTTCCAAAACCACCACCTCATCCTATACATGATGGTTGGGGAAAAAATCCCATTCAATAGCCTTATAGTATAAACCATTAGCCTGCAAGCCTAAGAAATGCACCATTGCATCATGTTTATGCACCCATAGTATTTATGATGTGTTGTTTATTTCTATGATAGTATTTATATTTTATATATTTGAGTCATAACCTTTGGGGTTGACGTTGATTATATGATATATTTTTTGGTATAAACTAAAAATATCATATATCTTTTACAAGTGGAGATACAAGTGTAATGGTGATTATGATGATGACATTGCATTATTGATATATATTTTTCCATATATGTTGATTGTTTTTGTTAAAATGTGGGAATCTCAAGAATTTTTTCATGATCAATACATTTGTATTAATAGAGTCTAGTGGGATCCCACTTACTTTTGATTAAGTGTTTGAAAAGAAAAACTTTGTGACCTTTCCTTTAATTCATTAACTGTTACAACCCTAAATTGCACCACACATGCTTACCTGGCATCAGGCCATCTCATATCCCTTCTTTTCCAAAGCACTGCTGAACAATTCTTTGAAAATCCTCTCTTATAAAGGCCCACGCGCCCTACTCCATTACTGCACATGTGTACACGTTAGCTGACCCAAAACAACCCACGTGGACCGACAAAAGCACGAAAAAGGGAAAGTTGCCGAAGGAACACAAAACCTATGGGTGAGTTAATTGAAACTTCCGGCCATGCATGACCGAGGGTTCGTCCAAATACCTAGCTCCTTCTAGCCTATAAAAGAAGGGGTAGGGGTCCCATTTTGAAGGAGGAAAAATATAGCAAAGAAACTCTGCCCATTTGCATATTCCCATTGTCCCAACCCTTTGGTTTTTCCTTGTGCCAAAGGAGAAACAAAGCAAAGTAGTTGGAGGACAGTCGAAGAGGATCCTAGGATCAGGTTCGCGGAGTGGTGGCCGGTCTCAACTTTTGTAAGTTGACTCATTCAAAGTAATAAAGAAAATGCCTTTCCCATCCCAATTCATGAACTTTTAATAGTTTGATTAGTATATGTTTGGATTTCTAACCCGTTAGTATATAAGTAGGATGCATGTGCAGTTGTTGCTTGTCTTGTATGCAGGTCGGCTTTGGAAGGAGTATTGCGAACAAGTAATCAAGTACAATGGAGGATTGACATCAAACTTCGGGAGCGAGGTAGGTTGATCTTTCCATGCATTTACTAAGAAAAGCGGATTTAAATCTAGGGATAAAGGTAGAAAGTAGTTTCTCTTCGGTCATATCTGCATGCAAAGTCTAAACTCTATTTTCTAGTCCGTAGGGAGATTTCCCCCACAATAGAATTGGCAACCATACTGGGGAGACTCTCTAGGGTTCCTGGAATTTTATTTCATTTTTTGGGTAGTTTTAAAGATTAGTTTTTCTTGCCTGTTTTTTCTTTTAGTTTCTGTAAGGTCTGAGCTAGCAGAGAGTCAGGTTTTCCATACCAACTTTCTCTAATTTGCTTGACTGTGTTTGTCGGGACCCACAGAGGTACATGTTGCCTGCATAAGGTTTGCACGCGTGTACCTACGCCCTACTCTCTTACAGCCGCGCGTGTGAACGCTAGCTGAAGAAGTAGCAGTAGAGTGTAGAATTCAGAGAACTTTTGAGGCAGTCATCCTCTTCCCTATCAGAATCACACATTCTCAGGGGGTTTTTTGGAATTATGTTTGAGTCTTGGTTGTTTACAGTCCTATCTCAGATCGTTTTTGTTTTATCATTTTTCCTTACATTATTTGTTTTTCTGTTAAAAAGAGTGTCCAAGCCTTCAAGGGATCCTGGTTATCAATATCAGTGGTCTCTTCCTGGTTTGGTCTGTCTGTTTTCATTTTTTCTCAGAGTTTAGATATACATGCGGTCTGTACAAGGTCAGCTCGCGTGTACACTCCATCTGTCTCTATCCAGCGCGCATTCGCACGTGTGTTGTTAGATTAACAATCGCATGCTTGTACAAGATAATTTTTGTTGAGGGTAAGGCAGTCATCCTTTCCCTTGATAAGAATTATTCCTCTCAGGTGTTTGAATCTCTGTCTGAGCAGTTAGTAACTTAGGATTAATCTTACCCTTGGCTTACTTTTTCTCATTTAAAAAGTTGTCATAAAAAAAAAAGAATTTTTAAGGTTTTTAGACAAGTGTGAGAGTCATTTTTTTTAAATTGCTAGTGTGTGACTTTTGACCAGATTCTTTGCAATCTGCGATTAGGCTAGAATTGTTTTTCTTGGTTTTTGCTTGTTGGTATTTTTCCTTTCTGCTTTATCAAGCATTTAAATAAAAAAAAATCTCTTTCCATTTTCTTATTTGGTTGAAGAGTGTGTTTCTGCATTATTAGCCAGGGAAAATTCATTTATTTCCTAAGATTTTTGCAGTTTACTTATATCATAAGTAGCTTGTAGTCAAGTGAAATTTCTTGTGAGTTTGTTGTCCAAAATCTTAGAAAATTAAAAATATTTCTTTTGAAAAGTTGTTGAAATTTTGCATTCAGTAAAAGTTTTGTTTCCAGCTTTTTTATTCATTTTTTGCTTTCGTGATTTACACATCATTAGTTTCACCTTCATACCCCTTAACGTAAGACAAAGACATAAAATTAACACTAAATTTAAAATCTACAAGACTTTTATGTTTGTAGGGTTCACCAACTAGTTCAGGACTAGGGCCTTGGATTAGGTTGGAAAGGAAACTCTTCAAGGCCATTTAAAATCAAACATTGGAGTCTGAGATAGGGAGTGTCTAAGTCCAATGTCGTGAAATTTATGCGGGACCCCCCTCTAACACAAGGGATAAACACGAGGTCGTGTGCAGAAAGGTAGCGGAGATAACCCCTCCAAAGCTGGACCAATTGTAGTGGAGAACACATATAGAGGGCCTGTCTTGGGATTCCGTCATTTGCATTTGCCACAGGGCTTCGTGGGTCTCGAATCCATTCGGGGTCCTCAGTTGTCTTCCGGACCATTTTCTCTCGATACCCTTGACAGGTTTCGGGCTCGATACCCTGCTCATTGTGGTCTACCCGACTTTCGACTGTACCTGCCTGGTGATTGTTCACGCGCTAGCAACCTAGTTGCCAATCTTTTTTAGGGACATACACAGGTGACTGCGGGAGTATACCATGGTACCTAGGACAGACATCGGGCCATGCTTTGCAGAGTATACCCAGAGGGTACTTCCATGTTCGAGTTGCACTTGCACCGGTAAGTTGCTCTAGTGTTGGTTGTTGTAACTGTTCTTCCAATTAATTTAGTGTTTGCCTGTCTTATCTTCTAGGAATTTTTTTTTAGTG
>SNQJ01S0004436.1:218750-232985 GCA_010110895.2 Picea sitchensis | reverse complement strand
CTAATTCAAAGTGCTATTTCTGTTGCTATTTCGTATATCATTTCTGTGTATTGTGAAGATTATGTTGGATATTTTACTGATATTCTGTTATTTCTAGCATTTCAATTATGTTCTGCATATTTTATATATATGGTATCTTGCAGTATACCGGGTTCATGATCCAACTTTACATAGAAGATTCCTTAGGGTATGTCTCTTAGAACAAAACTTTGATTATTTTACATATTTTCATGTTCCTAGGAGATTAAACCAAATTACAGATACTCTAGCTAATCAAATTTTAGATTGGCATCTTGCACGCATATGAAAGAACATTGACATAAGCATGTAAATACATTTTTGCACACGTGATCCATAATACACAAAAGACCAAAAAACCATATATAATATCATAAAAGTAACCAGAGTACATAGATGGACGCAAGCGCCTCAAAAATAGGACCAATAATGAGTCACAAGGCTTATGCCCTCAAAAATATATACAAGTAGTGCTCGTGGCACGTAAAATGTCTAAATAGGTTCAAGGCCTATGTACCCTATTATACTGGTCCACAGCATGGGCTAAACGCCTAAACAATTGGACCCACGTCCGAGGTGCTCCCACTACATGAGGTTGCATGGATGGTGGCAGGTCCTCAATCTCTACCATCGGGATTGTGCGAGTGAGTGTAGTAAAGTTCTGCTCAACTCGTCTGAGTACTCTCTCAGCCTCCCCAACTGGGAGGTCTCCTGCTACTGCTGGTCCCCTGGCAACAACATCTATGGCCCCTGGCCGAGGACGACGCATGTTCCTTGCATAATCAGCAGGTCGCATGGGTCCCACATCTGTATGCAACAAACGTATATCTGTCAAATACTCTGGCATATAAGAAAAATGATATATATAACAAAAATAACATAAAAATCACATATACAAAAAAAAAACTACAAAGGTGCAGACTTACCCATATCCCCTCGCTCCTCACCAGGAGGCATGGGTATCTCAGGATCTCTCAAAAATTCTATCCCTGCATATGGATAATCCTCGATCATAGGGATTTGTCGTGACAGCCATGCAAAAAAGTCATCATCGAAGGACTCATTGGTCCTTCCACCACCCTGTCGCAACAGTAGTACTTCCCATCTACATATAGCAGGAAAATAGGCTTGGTGTCCTCGTACCACTTCCCGAGGACTAAAGCTCGGAACTCTCTCGAAAAAGAACGAACACAAAATAGTCCCGAACCTGAAGTTCCTCTATGTCCGCTGATGACAATATTTCAATTGCCTCTTCATACACTCCAGCAGTGTGGTACTCTAGTTGAAAATTTGTGCATTAAAGCACTGGATAACACAGTTCATCTATGTGTGGGATGCCTGATGCAAGGCCGCTGAACTGGTAATCCGCCCAATGAGGAATAATATTGCTTGCAGTGATAGGTTAGTGATATTACTTATGGGCACCTGGGAGCTCAAATGGTTTGTCCCAACCTCATAGTGCAGGGCTATCAGTTCCTCTATGTTATGTGGCATCGGCGAAAATGTACTGAAATTGACTGGTTCCCCTCTCCTTGAGAGGCCAGTCAAAAAGTAAATATCCTAGGTGGTGGGCACCGGTGATTTCCCTTCTAGCATGAAGGCCTCTGCATCAGGGTGCCAATAGTCAACCAAGGCATTCAGTAGCCTCGGTTGCGCTCTCATAAACGGACATAGGAAGAACTTTAGCAAACCACATTGCATCAACGCAGCCACAGCATTCGGATCTCCCGCAACCAACTCACCAACTTCTTCATGCTCCCTTTCCCTCCAGTGGATATACATCCTGCCAAAAAAACAAAGTTTAGGAGGGTGAGTGAGTGCTTTTTGGTTCTTTTTGTTTATAAAGGGAGGTCCATGCGTGCTGTCTAGGTGACAATCACGTGTACACGCGGGCAGGTTTTACTCTGCCTGAGTGTACACAAGGCCTGTCTAGAGACAACCCGCGTGGACCTAGGGCCGAACTTTTAAAGGTCGACTCCCACCCAAAAGATGAAATGAAAAGCAAAAATAAATAATTGAATAGCTAGATAGGGGAGTTTGTACTTACTTGGTCCAGACGGAAGTTCGTTTCGTCCACTGTAGCTCCTAGAATCATTGTTTTTATCAAAAGGGGTCTTTTGGCTCCAGAGTCAATTTCCAAATCAGAAATAGTGATAATGAGCTGCCAACTTCTATTTATAGTCTTTTTGGCCTCTTTTTGTCACTTTCTTGGCCTCCCTTATCATTTTTTTATACCAAAAACCATTTAGAGTGATTCAGGAGTTATATGGGAGGGATTTGATCGGGTATTGGGACATTTTGTTTTTTGAGTTTTGAGTAAATTTTGACGATCCATGAAAAAATTTCTGACAATCAACTTCAGCATATAGGTTAGGTTTCTACCCTGATTTTTGTATCTCGTTGTATTTTTCATTTGCCATAGGATCGATCCCATCATATTGTGACACAAAACCATCATCTCTGCTTTAGAAGTGTTGCAATTTGCTGGTAGAGATTACCAGAACATGGATGCCCTAAGTAGATCCTGGTTGCATTATGGCATTCATGTTGTTTCTAAAAACACTGTAGGCTCGGGAGTCCTTATAGTCTTTCCTAAATACGAGTTTGAGCCTCATTTGCATGATTCTTCTTCTCTCTTGACCTCACCGTCAGGACTCCAAAAAAATAATGGGTCTTCTTTTAAGCCATTTTTAGACCCTCTAAATATGAAAAGATTGTCGAGCAATCTTGTGGCCTTTCACGCTCATTAAACTGAAATCTGAAGTCATGTCTGTCAGGCGGTAGTTTACCCCTTTTTCAGTCCAGATGGTCAACTGTACGAACAAAGGTATACTCTATGGAACTTCAGCTCTATAGAAGAGTACTCTCAGGTATAATTTTATCCCTTTTTCGAGCCTGAGAGACTAAACTTACGAAGAAAAAACCCCAACGGAGTCCATAGTTAAGCTCTTTTCAAACTCCCTAAAATTGAAAAGATTGTCGAGTGACCTTATTCTTTCACACTCGTTAAATTGGTTCAAAAGAACATTCCTGACGGAGTCCATAGTTAATCTTTTTTTAGACTCCTTAAAAATGAAAAAATAGCCCAGTGATCTTGTCCTTGTCACACTCGTTAAAATGGTTTTGAATCGACGTCTTATCGATGCTAGTTTACCCCTTTTTCGAACCGAATAGACTATATTCGAAAAAGGTACCTCAATGGAGTCTCCTTTTATGTTTTTCAGACTCTCTAAATATGAAAAACCACCGAGCTTACATTCTCTAGGCTCGTTAAAATTATAGAGAAGGACGTTACCATTGTTTGTTTTATTAACCATGTTTTCATACCTTATACGCCAGCCTTGTAACAATTTGCTTCTGCGTCTTAACACCTTTGGCCCCCAGAGGATTTTTCCCAAGTATCATTTTACTAGAACATCAGTCTTATCCTTATGCCTTGATCTTGTATGTTTGCAACACTCGTTCCTCCTTTGTAACGTAATATTCCTTTATTCTTTTTCCACAATTGTTGAAAAGGACAAAAAAAAAAAAATCAAATATACCCCAAAAAGAGGAAGGGAAAAGTATTTTCTTTATTGGCAGCATAATGACTTGCCCTTGAATAAATCACATATGTCCATTTGTTCATCAAATTATGGGATGTAGTACGACCTTAGGAAGCTTTTTCTCGCTATATAGAGTTGCGTCCTCCACCATTTGGTTATCCTTCCAAACATATGGAGAGTTTGCATTGCCTCCTTCTTCGTAGACTTATGATTAATGCCATGCTATCTGAATCTCATCATTTGTCATGCTATTATCCAAGGGAAGTTTGTCACCAAGCCTGAGTCGGCCCCTCTGCATGTTTGTCTCTTTCCCTCATGCTCGACCATCCTGAATGTCCAATCAAGTCCTTGTTAGAAATTAATGAAGCCTTTAGTCTGATCATCAAATCCATGACCGACAAGCCATCAAAGACCTCTGGGTAGTGCAGTCGTACACTCATATTACACTCCTACCTGAGTTTGGAAGATTTTGAAGTTGTTGCTCGAGCACTGAAGACCTCACCTCCACCCATCAGGCCGAATCAGCTTCTGGAAGATGGATATGCTATATGTATATCTTTCTGATTTCAAGATGTAGCTTCGTTGTGTATTGTTCACGGCTACTCTTTCTATCATTATATGACATGGATCTATAGTATATTTTATTGGTAGCCATGATTCTATTTTATCCCGAGCATGGGTATGCCCACCTCGGTGATACATTTGTTATTTTGTAGATGGTGCCTCCCGGTTACTGATCCTTAGGATCAATCGTTCGGCACATCAGTAAATATTGGTAATATATTTTAGCCATCAGATGCTCTTCTGAACTCACACATTAGGGGGAATCTGTTACAATCCTAAATTGCACCACACATGCTTACCTGGCATCAGACCATCTCATATCCCTTCTTTGCTAAAGCACTACTGAACAACTCTTTGAAAATCCTCTCTTATAAAGGCCCACGTGCCTTACTCCATTATTGCACGCGTGTACACACTGGCTGATCCAAAACAACCCGCGTGGACCGAAAAAAGAACGAAAAAAGGAAAGTTGTCGATGGAAAACAAAAGATATGGGTGAGTTAACTGAAACTCCTGGCCATGCATGGCCGAGGGTTCGTCCAAATACCTAGCTCCTTTTAGCTTATAAAAGAAGGGGTAGGGGTCCGATTTGGAAGGAGGAAAAATATTGCAAAGAAACTCTGCCCATTTGCGTATTTCCATTGTCCCAACCCTTTAGCCTTTCCTTGTGCCAAAGGAGAAACAAAGAAAAGTAGTTGGAGGATAGTTGAAGAGGATCCTAGTATCAAGTTCACGGAGAGGTGGCTGGTCTCAACTTTTGTAAGTTGGCTCATTCAAAGTAATAAAGAAAATATTTTTCCCGTCCCAATTCATGAACTTCTTATAGTTTGATTAGTATATGTTTGGATTTCTAACCCGTTAGTATATAAGTAGGATGCATGAGTAGTTGTTTCTTGTCTTGTATGCAGGTCAAATTTGGAAGGAGTATTGTGAACAAGTAATCAAGTACAATGGAGGATCGACATCAAATGCCAGGAGCGAGGTAGGTTGATATTTCCATGCATTTACTAAGAAAAGGGGATTTAAATCTAGGGATGAAGGTAGAAAGTAGTTTCTCTTCGGTCATACCTGCATGCACAGTCTAAACTCTATTTGCTAGTCTATAGGGATATTTCCCTCACAACATAATTGGCAACCATACCGGGGAGACTCTTTAGGGTTCCTGGAATTTTATTTCATTTTTTGGGTAGTTTTAAAGACTAGTTTTTCTTTCCTGTTTTTTCTTTTAGTTTCTGTAAGGTCAGAGCTAGCAGAGAGTCCATTTTTCCATACCATCTTTCTCTTATATGCTTGAATGTGTTTGCTGGGACCCACAGAGGTAAACGTGGCCTACATAAGGTCTACACGCGTGTACCCGCGCCCTACTCTCTTACAACCCGTGTGTGAACGCTAGCTGAAGAAGTAGCAGTAGCGTGTAGAGTTTAGAGAACTGCCGAGGTAGTCATCCTCTTCCCTGTCAGAATCACACATTCTCAGGGGGTTTTCTAGAATTATGTCTGAGTCTTGGTTGTTTGCAGTCCTATCTCAGATCGTTTTTGCTTTATCATTTTTCCTTACATTATTTGTTTTTCTGTTAAAAAGAGTGTCCAAGCCTTCAAGGGATCCTAGTTATCAAAATCAGTGTTCTCTTCCTGGTTTGGTCTGTCTGTTTTCATTTTTTCTCAGAGTTTAGATATACACACGAGCTCTACAAGGTCAGTCCGTGTGTACATGCCCTCTGTCTCTATCTAGCGCTCATTCACACATGTGTTGTTAGATTAACAGTCGCGTGCTTATACAAGATACATTTTGTTGAGGGTAAGGCAATCATCCTTTCCCTTGATAAGAATTATTCCTCTCAGGTGTTTGAATCTCTGTCTGAGCAGTCAGTAGCTTAGGATTAATCTTACCCTTAGCTTACTTTTTCTCCTTTAAAAAGTTGTCATAAAAATAAAATAATTTATAAGGTTTTTATGCAAGTGTGAGAGTCATTTTTCTTAAATTGCTAGTGTGTGATTTTTGACCTTATTCTTTGCAATCTACGATTAGGATAGAATTGTTTTTCTTGGTTTTTGCTTTCTGGTATTCTTCTTTTCTACTTTATCAAGCATTTAAATAAAAAAAAATCTCTTTTCATTTTCTTATTTGGTTGAAGAGTGTGTTTCTGCATTATTAGCAAGGGAAAAGTCATTTATTTCCTAAGCTTTTTGCAGTTTACTTAGATCATAAGTAGCTTGTAGTCAAGTAAAATTTCTTGTGAGTTTATTGTCCAAAATCTTAGAAAATAAAAAATATTTCTTTTGAAAAGTTGTTGAAATTTTGCATTTAGTAAAAGTTTTGTTTCCATCTTTTTTATTCATTTTTTGCTTTCGTCTTTTACACATCATCATTTTCACCTTCATACCCCTTAACGTAAGACAAAGCCATAAAATTAACTCTAAATTTAAAATCTACTAGACTTTTATGTTTGTAGGGTTCACCAACTAGTTCAGGACTAGGGCCTTGGATTAGGTTGGAGAGGAAACTCTTCAAGGCCATTTAAAATCAAACATTGGAGTCTAAGATAGGGAGTGTCTAAGTCAAGTGTCCTGAAAGTTATTTGGGACCCCACTCTAACACAGGGAATAAACATGAGGTCGCATGCGGAAAGGTAGTGGAGATAACCCCTCCAAAGCTGGACCAATCATGGTGGAGAACACATATAGAGGGCTTGTCTTTGGATTCCGTCGTTTGCATTTACCACGAGGCTTCGTGGGTCTCGAATCCATTCAAGGTCCTCAGTTATCTTCTGGACCATTTTCTCTTGATACCCTTGACAAGTTTCGGGCTCGATACCCTACTCATTGTGGTGTACCCGACTTTCGACTGTACCGACCTAGTGACTGTTCACGTGCTGGCAACCTAGTTGCCAATATTTGTTAGGGACATACATAGGTGACTGCGGGGGTATACTGTGGTACCTAGGACAGACATCAGGCCACGCTTTGCAGAGTATACCCAGAGGGTGATTCCGTGTTTGAGTTGCACTTGCACCGGTAAGTTGCTCTAGTGTTGGTTGTTTTAACTGTTCTTCCAATTAATTTAGTGTTTTCCTGTCTTATCATCTAGGGACCTTTTTTGTGTGTGTTACTTTTGAATGTTTAGACTACCTTAGAGTGTCTTGGATCTTCTCACACAGTGGAGTATCCCGAGCTCCTCCGGTCATAAAGTCTTCTTGGCCTGCCGTCGGTTACACTGGAGCCATCCCCGCCACCATTAAGGCAAAAGATAGACCAACAAGGGTATTTTGAAGCGACCGGGTTACAAGCCATTTTGCTTGACCAACCTTTGGAGAAATCGACCGTTTTGGACCTTGAAGCAACTACTCTTGGCTCGGTTCAAACCCCAACCATTGATTTCTTGGCACCTTTCATCGTACCAATTCAATTTTACGAGCACTAGACAGTGTTGCACACAGCAATGGAAACAAATGTTGTTACCCCTTATGGGAATTGTTCAATTCCCACCATGGTTGTCACCACAAGAGAGCTTTCACCTCCTAACCCATCATCGTAGGTATGAGCCACCATGGTCTCAACCACAACTACTTCGCACAGGGGTCCGATCCCGTCTTTGGTGGTGGCCACAACCCCTTTCACATCAAGTGCGACAAGCCCTATGTTCTCATACGGGATGCCTAGTTCGGGTACAAGTCTTGTACTTTCTTACTCCACTTTACAGACTTTAGGTCTAGGGGCAGGGAGCTCTAGCGCTCCTCTGCAAGGTCACATGGGGGGAACTCCCGCTCCTTTTAATGCTTTCCCTTATGGAGGAGGTCATATCCCTCCTTCATCCCCTTCACTCGGTGGCTCGCATCAGCAATCCGTTTGGCAACCTAGACACAATAGTTTATTTGGAGCGGGGAGTCAAGGACCACCTTCACATAGTATGTCGGTAGGTTCGACACCATTTTCTTTGAACAAAAAGTTTGGTAACAACACCTTCTCGTCAACCACTTTCCCGACTGGGGGCAACCCCATTTTTGGACAATCTACTCCTATGCAGGGTATTATTCATGCACAGNCTACAATCAATGGAACCCCGGACAAACTACTATGCCTATCCCCATGGGACCGGCATGGGGTAATCCTTCTCCAAGTCCTTCGAATATAATCCATGCCCAACAGTCTATGTCCTATTTAGGAAATCAGCCGATGATGTCTCCACATATGCAAAATCCATACACTGGCTAGGGTCATGGTTTCTACCAGAATTTGGGCCAGCAACCAAACATTTCCTGGCAACCTGGTGCCAGTCAAACTCCAGGCCCCTTTTTCCCAGATTATCACCAACAACCCAAACTAATTTTCTTTGCGACTTTACACTTGCCATATTTGACAAGGTTGTTGAATGATCCTATTTGTCAGCAGGGATAATTTTAAGGATGGAAATTTATTTTAAAATGTAGAAACCTTAGCGAACCTTACTCATCCTTCATATGCCAACTATAAATAAGTGGCGATATTTTTGTAAAAATATTCAATTTTCTAAGGATTTTATATATTTTTTATAAAACTTTGGCGATTTTTAAGGTAAAATAATTTTATCCTCTAGAATTTGGGCGAATCATTTATAAAATAGTGAATCTCATTTTTGGAAAAACCATGAAAAATTAGCCCATGAGCGAAATTTAGCCCCTAAAATCATCCCTGTTTGTCAGGATCCGCGTTGGCCTCCTATGATGACGAAGTTTCCTTCGGACATTCCAAAGTTCGAAATCAATCCTAACGAAGATCTAGGAGATCATGTGACTACCTTCCATCTTTGGTGCTCATCTAACTCATTGAAATATGTCTCCGTACAGTTGTGAATGTTTCAACATACTCTCATTGGGAGTGCCGCGAAATGGTACATTGAGCTCGATCGCTCAAGATACTCTTCTTTTGGCGAACTGGTGATGGCTTTCCTAAACCATTTCTAGTTACCTGTGAGATACGACGTTGGCACAGAGCTGCTTGCCAATTTCGAACAGAAAACAACAGACCATATCTCCGATCACATCCGAGAATGGAGACGCCGAAAGAGTTTAATCAAGGTCCCAGTCCCACCAGCATTCTTTCTTGAGTGGTTCCTTAAGTCTTTGGTCCCACAGTTATCCAAAGATGTTGCGACGTCAGGAGTTTTCTCCGAAGAAGATGCCATCATGAGGGCTCAACTGTTTGAGCTCATCTATTCTCAGTCTGGTTTATTATACATCATCTTGCCAGATGTGCCACGTTCAATACTGGATAAAACTAGACAGAGAGATGGACCACATGCCGATGGTATTGTCGGTTCAGCACAAACAGATCCCACTGAGCAATTGATGAAGCAATTGCAGCAGTTATCTATACAACACACAGCGGCCAACCAAACTACTACTTTGGTTGCTCCCCCTACGAAAATGTCAAAGGTACACACAGTGCAGTTGACTAACCCAAAGGCCACCCAGCAGCCAGAAGGGAAGAAAAAACAACAAAATAAGGGTAAGGGGGATAAAAAACCCACCGATAATGCTGGAGGGGACAACACTAAGAAACGAAAGGTGAGGTATCCATGCAACTTGTGCGCGGAAGACCACCCGACCCATATATGTCCTTGAATTGTAGAGGCCCAAAAATTTGTCACACAACAACAACAGGCAGTGTTGACTAATTGATTTCAACATGGGCAAAATCTAACTCAAGCCTCTACAAGAACAGAAGGGGGCAGCCAAGAACTTTGTCTTCCTCCGAACAACCCCGCATCCACGAACATATATATGGTTATGGGTGATGCTTTTATATCAGCTAGAGCGCATGACTATAGTAAACCAAGTGCTTCCCAGAAGGGTAAAGAAGCTGACCTCCCATCTCTTCCTCTACAGATTGAGAAGACGTTGGGAGAAACAATGACAAGCATTCCAAAAGGTTCATTTAAAAAAGCTTCTCATAACCCAAATGCAAGGGCCGCCCAGAACTACTCTGTGGTAGAGAATTGATCACAAACCCCTTGTGCGATGTCTTCTTTGGAGGTCCTCCAAAGCTGCCCTTCTTAGAGGAAAGCCTTGTTAACCACTTTAGGCTCTACTGAGACTTGTAATCCGGGTACCATCATGTTGGATACAACTGACTTAAAACCTCGTCTACCTTACCACGTAGAGTTTCAGATAGTAGTGGCTTNCTCCATCACCTACTCTCCTCACTACTTTCGACGGTCATTCTTTCCGACCACATGGCATCATTCCTTATTTCCCCGTGTAGTTAGGGGGGAAGACCGTGTGTGTTGAAGTAGAGGTAGTCGATGCTCCCCTCGACTATAACCTCTTGTTAGGAAGGAGTTGGACTTATGCTATGCAATTTGTGGTTGCTACAGTTTTTCAGGTCTTGTTGTTTCCACACAAGGGTCAGATAGTGACCATCGATCAATTGTATTTCTCCAGACCTGACCCTACTTTGGGGGCATCCACGGTCCTGATGATTGATAATCCTCAACCAAGTGTCGTTAACGTAGGAGTTGGTTTGTGCCCATTCTTAATGGGTACCTTCGATTACCTTCCCCCTCACAACGACATTAAATTTATATCCAATCACCATAAGGTTGAGATTTTTCAAGTTTCGTCGTTCCGCATGACTTACTTCAAGGATCCTTGGATACTCCCTTCCCCATCGGCCACTATGGATGAGACAGGGCACCCAGGTATATCCCTGCCCTTGTCTGCATCTAAAGTAGCATACTCTTTAGTCCGGCAAGCTTCAGCTAACACTGATCTAACTCGTGCACAAGAGTTAGATCCACTTCTAGAGCCTATTTGGGCTTAGGGTTCTCTCGCTAACACCGATTCGTTAGACTTAGTCTTGCCTTCTGATGAAGTAGTAATCGAAGCAATGAATAGTTCGAACAAGCCTTGGGAAGATCTTCATCACAAATCATATTTTCTCCCAGAGTTAAGCCAAATCGAAGCAGGAGAATTTACCGTAACCATGATGGGAGATCAATCGTGCCCTATTAATCTCTTAGCTACACACAAAATTTATGCTGAGGGCAATATGGCAACTATCATTGAAACAATACCAATCAAAATCTCCCGAAACCCTGGCATCGTGGAGAATGTCTTCGTCGGAGCGGATTGCTCCCCCAAAGAGATTCAAATCTACACAGATATTTTCAAAGAATTCCGCGATGTTTTTTCCTGGTCTTTTGAGGAAATTCCAAGTATCAATCCAAAAATAGTTGAACATGAAATCACAACTTATCCTGATGCCAAGCTTGTTCGACAGAAGCTTCATTTAGTTAATCCCAAGAAAGAAACAACCATCAAGATTGAGGTTGAGAAATTGCTAAAGGTAGGTTTTATCTATCCTATCCATTCGACTCAATGGGTGTCAAATCCTGTGCCGGTCAATAAAAAACAAGGAACGATTCATGTATGTACCAATTTCCATGATTTGAACAAGGCATGTCCCAAAGATAATTTTCCAAACCCATTCATCAACCAGGTCATTGATGAATTTGTTGTTTGCGAAGCCTTTTCTTTCATGGACAATTTTTCAGTATATAATCAAATCGAAATCAAACCCAAAGACCAACACAAAACGACATTCATTTGTCCTTGGGGTACATTCACATATCGTAAGATGCCTTTTGGTCTTAAAAATGTTGGAGCCACCTTCCAGTGGGCCATGTCTTTTTCTTTTCATGATCTCAAACATATAGTCGAGGCCTATCTAGATGATTTAGCATCGCGATCTCGCAAGAGAACGGATCATCCCACACACCTTAGACTTATCTTCGAACGTTGTCTCTACTACCGGATTCGCTTGAATCCAAACAAGTGAAGCTTCNATCCTTCAACTTCAGAGTCTACAAGGCAATGTGAACTTTTTACAACGCTTCATCGCCAACTATGCCAAAATCACCAAGGGATTTATGCACTTACTGAATAAAGACGTTCCTTTTTATTGGGACGATGCCGCTCAATGCTCTTTCGACACATTCCTGATGGATTCCATAATTAAGATTTTTTCAGAATCCTTAAAAATGAAAAAATAGCCAAGTGATCTTGTCCTTGTCACACTCGTTAAAATGGTTTTGAATCGACGTCTTATCGATGCTAGTTTACCCTTTTTTCGAACTGACTAGACTATATTCGAAAAAGGTACCCCAGTGGAGTCTCCTTTTATGTTTTTCAGACTCTCTAAATATGAAAAACCACCGAGCTTACCTTCTATGGGCTCATTAAACTTACATCGAAGGATGTTACCATTGTGTGTTTTATTAACCGTGTTTGCATACTTTATACACCAGCCTTGTAACAGTTTGCTTCTGCGTCTTAACACCTTTGGCCCCTGGAGGATTTTTCCTGAGTATCATTTTACTAGAACATCAGTCTTGTCCTTGTGCCTTGAGCTTGTATGTTTGCAACACTCATTCCTCCTTTGTAACATAATATTCCTTTATTCTTTTTCCACAATTGTTGAAAAGGACAAAAAAAAATCAAATATACCCCAAAAAGAGGAAGGGAAAAGTATTTTCTTTATTGGCAGCATAATGAGTTGCCCTTGGATAAAGCACCTCTCTCCATTTGTTCATCAGACTATGGGATGTAGTACGACCTTAGGAATCTTTTTCTCGCTATATAGAGTTGCGTCCTCCACCATTTGGTTATCCTTCCAAACATATGGAGAGTTTGTGTTGCCTCGTGCTTCGTAGACTTATGATTAATGCCATGCTTCCTGAGTCTCATCATTTTTTGTGCTATTATCCAAGGGAAGTTTGTCACCAAGCCTGAGTCAGCCCCTCTGCATATTTGTCTCTTTCCCTCATGCCCAGCCATCCTGAATGTCCAATCAAGTCCTTGCTCGAAATCAATGAATCCTTCAGTCTAATCATCAAATCCATGATCGACGAGCCATCGAAGATCTCTGGGTAGTGCAGTCGTACACTCATATTACACCCCTACCCGAGTTTGGAATATTTTGAAGTTGTTGCTTGAGATCTGAAGACCTCACCTCCAACCATCATGCCGAATAAGCTTCTGGAAGATGGATACTCTATATGTATATATTTCTGATTTCGAGATGTAGGTCCAATGTGTATTATTCATAGCTACTCTTTCTATCGTTATATGACATGGATCTACAGTGTATTTTATTGGTAGCCATGATTATATTTTATCCTGAGCATGGGTATTCTTGCCTCAGTGAGACATTTGCTATTTTGCAGTCAGTGCCTACTAGTTCCTGATCCTTGGGCTCAATCATTCGGCACATCAGTAAAGATTGGTAATATATTTCGGCCATCAGATGCTCTTCTGACCTCACACATTAGGGGGCATCTGTTACAACCCTAAATTGCACCACACATGCTTACCTGGCATCAGGCCAACTCATATCCCTTCCTTGCCAAAACTATGCTGAACAAATTCTTGAAAATCCTCTTAGGTCAAGGCCCACACGCCCTAACCCACTACTGTACGCGTGTACACGTTGGAAGGCCTACTACAACCCGTGTGTACCTAACAAAACACAAAAATAGGAAAGTTTCCGATGGGACAAAAATCTATGGGTCAATTAACTGAAACTCCTGACCATGCATGGCCGAGGGTTCGTCCAAAACCCTAGGTCCTTCTAGCCTATAAAAGAAGGGGTAGGGGTACCATTTGGAGGAGGAAAATTATAGCAAAGAAACTCTGCCCATTTGCCAAATCCATTGTTCCAACCCTTTAGACTTTCCTCAAGCCAAAGGATAATTAATGCAAAACAATTGGAGGACAAAAGAAGAGGAGGAGCCCAGGATCAGGATCATGGAGCGGTGGTCGGTCTCGACTTTGATTGTAAGTTGATTCATTTTGAATATAATAAAAGAATACTTTTCCCGTCCCAATGCATGAGTTATCTATGATCTATTTAATTTATTCTTAATTTCTAACCCTCAAGTAGAAAAGTAGCATGCATGTGTAGTAGTTTGTCTTGATTGTAGGATTATATTTGGAAGGAGCAGCGCAAGCAAGCGGGCAAATCGCAACGGAGG
This sequence comes from Picea sitchensis, assembly GCA_010110895.2. Lineage (NCBI taxonomy): Eukaryota > Viridiplantae > Streptophyta > Pinopsida > Pinales > Pinaceae > Picea > Picea sitchensis. The sequence goes on along the minus strand of SNQJ01S0004436.1, from coordinate 218,850 downwards.
ATCTACACCAAACATCAGTAAAAAGGTTAGTAGTTCCTTTCCATGCATGTATTGTGAAAGAGGGGTTTAAGTTTTGGGTGGTAGGTTAAAAAGTAATTTC